>PEDP01000511.1:0-23140 GCA_002918395.1 Erysiphe pulchra | reverse complement strand
ATGTAGCGCCCTCACGCGTCCTACGCCCCTTGGGAGGCTGAACTAGCTGTAAATAGTTTTAGTTAGACGTTAAATGATACATACATACATACATACATATTAGTGCACATAAGGCCGGCAAAGTCGAAAACTTCACCTTCATGCGGTGCCAGTGTAAACGCCCAGTATGCTTTGCTTATCTGGGATAGCCAAGAAGTTTCGCACAGTCCTCCCCTTCAGGATTCCCATTCATCACCGTGGGTCTCAACCTTCTTCGTCTCTATAGCACGTTCCCCTCTGCACCTCTTTTTCACGAAGTCACCCACGATTAACCCAGGGAATGGCGAGAGAAGGGCTCAAGAATTCCAATTCACAAACTCTAATGAAGGTAAGCTGTTGGTGCAAATGGTCAGGCGCTGGTTGGACTCTATAGGGGTGGCAGGTAAGATTCCTACGTGGCTTACTGGAGGGGGACTCGGCTGCTCGCCGTAATAGAGTACGGATGGAATGGCTGAGGTTTTCCTGAGGAGTTTTTCCCACTGGGTTTTCTTATCAGGTTTTCCCTCAGCCCGTGGCCTTTGGTTCATGGTGAATGACTTCCTATCTGAAGTTTTGCGGAGTCCCCAAAGTGAAACGGCAGTACTCAGTGCAGGTCCAGTCAATGACCTAAGCAAGTCGTCTCAGCAGCCAAATATTGTACCATCAGCTTTTAGCACAAGGCCGAATACAGAAGAGATAGCATCACAGATAGCTTGTCAGAACACTGAAATTTACAATGCTAAGTTTGAGGAAGTTATTGGTAAGATTTCAGTTCCACAAGAACCACAAGAAATGATCGAAGCCAAAATAAGCCGAGCATCTCAGGCGAAGTCTAACATTCAGATTTGTGTTACTGCTATCAATGCGGTAGAAAATTCAATATCCCTAATACCAGCTTTCTGGAATTGCGCTATTGAAGCCCGAAGAAAACCCCGACGGGAGTCTACGAATGATTTATGGCAATAGATTATTCGTAGACCTCCGTCGGGTTTTTCTTCGGGCTTCAATAGCGCAATTCCAGAAAGTTAGCCCAGGCGCTGCTCCACCTACATTGCCTAGGGTGCCACCCAGAACCCTTCCTACTTTGGTTAGAACATATGAAGATTTATTTCCACCACTAGGACCAAAAACCTGTGCGATACCCCCTGCTCAATAGGAGCTCAAGGAGCCACGACAAGACGGAAGCTGGGTCATAGTTATCAAGGGAGGTAACTCTAAACACAGATCGCAGCCAAACCCGAGGACTGCAACAAGCAGCGGGCAATCAAAACAGTCAGGCACGGTACAGAATCAAAAAACAAAAAACTGGCGCACTGAATAATGGTGTCGCAAAGTCAATACCTTAGGACGATTGTCTTTTTGATTGCATTTTCCTACCAATCCCATGCAACCATAAATAGCGTAGCTTACCCCTGCTGGGATTCGGGAGGTTGTCATCCGTAATCTGGGCTGTTCACCTACCACTATCCACAGAATAATACCAGTTGCATCAGGATATGCTTTAATTGCAAAAGATGAGATAGGGCGCCAGCTTTCTTATCTTTATCTAACCGCCTTCCTGAAGAGATTTTATTGGAAGCGGCCCGTAATTGGGTCAGCTACATGCTTCCCAACATCCCAACTCATATTGTAACAATAGAAGGCGGAATATCTGTAGCAGAGAGCAAAGTGACCGCCGAAATAGAGCGAGTCACCGGCTTAACGCCAAAATCTGTTCGATATAGGGGTAAAAGCAAAGTTAGGTCACCATATCGCACATGGGTGGTGTTCTTCGATAAAGATTCAGCTCCTAATCCTGGATTCGGGCTTTTTGATGACTCTGGTCGAGCTACTCCTCTGAAACCTTGACAAAGAATCTACCGGATGTTGCTCTCGTGCTCCAGCTTGTGGTAGATGTGGGTCAATCATACATCCTAAAGATGAATGTAGAGGACTCACAAAGTGCCGAAACTGCGATGGACCACATCGATCAGACAGTCGGAAATGCTTGGCTCGTCCCACCAAAACAGGTATACCAACGAAGGAACAACTTTAGGTGATCAGATTTGCAGGACAACGAGAACTTGATGCAGTAAATAGAGTAAGAACCGCGATAGATCACGCTAAGGCTGCTTGTATCTCAGTTAGTCCTACTCCAGTCTCTAGCCTTGAAGCTCTGGCTGGTATCATTCCTGCGTCAGTGGAATCGACTGTCGTCACTTCCCAACAATGTTAGGTAGCCATCGTCACCACATACCTCCACCAACTGAACTCAAATTTTTGTCAATAAATGTAGGTAGGGGGGAAAATCACATGATATTGAACTTTCTCGTGCACACGAGATTGTAATTGATGTTGTGCTTATACAAGAGCCCTGATGGTCCAGTAGAACCAAATCACATCCAGGATTCGACTATCATATACCATATGGTGGTCCTGATGTCAGACCAAGAGCAGTGACATATACAAGGAAAAGTGAGGAGAAAATTAACGCTATCCAAATATTTCCTTGCTCGACGCAGACTGGAGATTACTGCTGGTTTGTTGTCAACAAAATAACTTTCCTCAATGTCTACAAAGCACACACCGACCCTATGGCCATACTACCACTAATTAATTGGTCACCATCAACCATTGCTGCAGGAGATTTTAATTCGGTTTACTGGGCTTAGCAACCTGGGGCATCGCGGGCATCCGGAAATGGAGAAGAAATTGAGGAATAGGCGGAAAAACATAACCTCACCTGTCTGATTATAGGAGAATCTACACACCTCGCTGGCAACACGCTGGATTTAGTTTGGACTAAAATTAGTGGGGCTCAAGCGGGGGTGGAGCGTGAGAAATGTATGACGAGTGATCACCTCCCATTATGTGGGTTAGTTCCCTCCTAGCTAGATGACACAGTCTTGGAAGGGTTCTTTGAGAATTTCGAGGGCCATGATACTCCATTGCACTCGAATAGTGTCACAATGGATTCCTCAACCTTCAACCCTGGATTCAATAGAAGAAATAGAAAGATTTTCGAAGGAATTATGTCAAGTACTATCAAACGCACTCAAAGTGTGTGGGGAAAGCACCAAAAAGGGCAGAGGTAGATCAGCACCTTGGTGGACCCCAGAGTGCAAGTTTGTGCACTTAGAATACAAAGACGTAACCATCGATGTTGACAGATCTATATTAGTGAAAAAGTGGCGTGCTACAGTGTCGTCAGCTAAAAGAGAATATTGGAAGAAAAGAGTAGAAGAAATGAAGTCGCCCAGAGATATTTTCAGGTTAATGAAGTGGATAACCCCAAGAAATGCCAATATCCCACCGCCCCTTATACATAATGGAGTAAGGTATTCGAACTAGAAAGAACGGACAGGGATGCTTAGGGATATTTTACTCGCAAGATTTCAGGCTTCTGACGATCTCCCGTCTTGCACAGCATCAAGCGAAGCCCGAATCCCATGGTCTGAGGATTTGACGGAGGAAGAAGTGAGAGCGTGCACTTTTGCCAGAGGTAACACTTATCCAGGCGCAGATGGTATCTAGGTCAAGCTGCTTACAGCTTGTTATAATATCACGTGACTCAATTATTTCGCGCGTGGGGTCACTAGTATTTCCCCTCCTTTTCCTTCTCTATTTAGCAGTGTTAAAAATTGAAGTGCCCCTAGGATCGAGCCAGGATGATATTTAACAAGTGGATTCATTGAAATTACTAGAAGATGGAAAAAGGGAGATTATTAACAATATAAAGACGGAAGCCGTGAGAAATAGATATTCCCCAAGAGAATCCAGGCCATTGTGAAGGGGTCAGAATCATTATCTTATTACAAAATGTTACCAAAACTCCTATATCTACATTCGCCTACATGAAACAGACTAACTATTTTAAGGGACTATTTACATGGATCGCTGACTAAGAAAGGAATCTTAACAAGCAGAGCCGATGCGTTTGGGGAAGATAAAATCACGATTTAGCTACGTAGATATGACATTGGCATCTTAGGAATAGGGCCAGAGTCAGCAGCCACAGCACAATGTGAAGTGGATGACATAATGGAATGGGCTCAAGTGAATGCAGTTTCTTTTGACGCTATCAAGACAGAAGTCATACAGTTCCCTCGTCGCCAATGTGAGAAAAAAATTGGTGTCAAAATTAACGACTCAATAATTGAACCTGCTGAACACATCCGCTGGCTTGGTGTTCATTTGGATAGTAGATTAACGTTTAAGCATCATATCACGACCTGGTGTGGTAAAGCACTTAAAGCAGCCAAAAAAATGAGACGACTTAATACGGTTAGACGAGAAGCTGCAACAGGGGCTTTAGTAATAGCTATCGATACATGTATTGTCCCAGTAGCAACATACGGATCCGAGGTATGGTGGCCAGGGCTGACTTGTATGAAGGCAAGAGGAAAGGTTACTCCTTCTACGACTCATCTTTGTGGGCTAATTAAAAAGGTAGCACGCTTAGCCCTAAGAGCTGCTCTTTCAGTATGGAAGACTACGCCAAATATGGTTCTCCGCCGAGAAGGGGGTATTCTAACTGTGAAAATCATCTCGAAGGGATTCGCCTACGATTGTGTGTCGATACATAAAAATAGAGTACCATTATTCTGTACAAACTTTTAATTAAAATTTAGTTACTACTTACTAATACAATTATAACATAATTAACTTGGTAACAAACATTTTTCATCACTCCCTTAGCCACCTCTCCAAGAAAATCCAACCTCTTCCTACAATTATCGCGACAATTTCAACACCAGCTCCGAGGTCTACCATTGGAGTCACTAGATTGTCTTTTGAAAAGCAGAGCTCCCAAAAAGATCAAGATTTAACTTAACAAAAAATATTTGCGTCACATTATATTCCTCGATCCACACTTTTGCCATTAATTTTCTGCTGCTCGTATTTCATCTATTAAGCAGCACCATGAGAATTATTATTTAAATGGATAACGTTTTTCACAATCACTCTAGTAATTCTTGTCGATTGGTTACAACTAGAGCTGCCCGTTCGAACGATTTGAAAGTGCTACTAAGTGCTACATCACAACAATAGTCAAATTTTGATAAATAATTGGGAGCCGACCTATAGACCCTCGTTTTTATCGGTGGACCTAAGATCTTTATCAAATTTCACAATTTTTGGCACGAATGGCTTTGGACCCCAAGTCTCTTTCACAGACCCTTGTATTCATCTCATTTACTCTTCTATCCTCTAGTTACAGCTTACTCAACAACAATGAGTTTGTTCTATTAGATTATACCTACAAGGAAAATAGATAGAAAATGCCTCTATTGGACATCGTTGGCCAGACATGCTTAGGGGTAACATTCAAAGTTGGCACATTTTTTCTCTCTGACGAGGCCCAGAACGAATACGGATGGGCGCTTGAACAGGGACTGAAGAAACTGTACAGTTTTCTCAATTTACCTTGTCCGGTGGTTTGGGTTATGGATCGTGAAGTTACCTTAATCAATTCCATTCGAAGTAAATTTCCCAAATCTCACATAGTCCTATGCTTATGGCATTTAAACATGGATCTGAGAGCGTATACCTCAAATTGTCGGCTGAAAAGAGACCGGCGGACTACCTCATGAAAAACTGGGAAGCTGTGTTTTATATCTCAACAGCTCAAGAACATACATGTAACTTGAGTAAATTCATCGATCTATACACCGATGATCAGGCTCCCTAGCTTCTGTTACGGGCTGCGCTCGATTGGTTGTTGATTGAGAGCTGGACTCTCAGCCGTCACGTGAGATAATTAACGATGTCCACCAATGGACTAGACCAACTTCAGACAAAGTAAGTTAGACCACTTGAAACGAGTGTATTCCTAACTATGGAGACTATTTTGAACTTGCTGGATCACTGGGAAGAATGCATCCCAATTAGAAATATCATTCTCAGACGGAATCACCATCTACCTTCCTTTCATGTACATAGACACAGTTGTTTCCAACTTTATGGAACCATAGATAAATATAACTTATTTTAGGCATTGCTTTCGTGCTTATCTGGTTTGGAATTTTAACTTTTACAGCTTCAATTTAGAGTCTGTAGATCATGAGAGTATACGAGCTAGTTATTCAAAATCCTTAACTAAGTACAAGAGACATGGCTACTACTCTGGAGGCATAACTTTATAAAGTGCTACTCAAATCAAGTACTTCATTCGAGGAATATAACCACATAACTCGCAGACAGTGCTCACGGGGCTCTAAAAGCACGGTTGGGATACTTAACTTGTGATATTTTCTCTGAAGTGAATTCCATTGAGCTTTTACTCAGAACCAACTTGAAAACTAGGGCCAAAGAAGATTAATTTCAAAGAATGTTATTACTTGTGAGCACCGCGTACCAATTTTTCATAAAAAGAATAACAGCTGCACCTGCGTATAGACTTTCGAAGGTATCAAAATGTATTGAAAAGTGAAAGGCCTAAAGGAACACCTCTGGAAACATAGATAGGGGACCTTTAAGAAGACTATGGGACTCCCTTGCAGTTATCAAATTGCTAATCCTAAGCAATCTAATCGTATCTTATAGCCTTAAGATCTTCAATGGCATTGGCTTTATCCCAAGACAAATATGCCTCAGCCCTTTATTGAAGAAAAGATTGGTGAGTGCTGCGATGATCAGTCATGAGCAGCATTGTGACGAAGACAATGAGTTTATAGAATCTGATCGAGATGAGAAAATGAATGTCGAAGGGTAGTTAGTTAATTTAACAGTAGTTGAGGGCGAGGTGTTCAGCGTCGATTAGCTGAAAATTTATATGCGCGAATCGATGACTCAAAAATGTCTAGAATTGGGCAATCGTGCAGAGAAATGGCCGGCCAACATTAAGCTAATTCCATAGAGTGACAAATGATGTAAAATAAATAATTTTTAGTTGAATAAAACTTCAAAAAATGCTCACCTCAAGTTTATTCTTAGAAAAATGATAAACTGATAATTTGAAGTTGTAGATTAAGTTGACCGTGATGGAGTTGATGCATTACCAAGGGCAATGAGCACATGAATTTAACGGACGCAACTGATTAGATACAAAGTTAATAATAATAGGTATTTCTGGATGCATTTTCAAGAATGGAGTTCTTTGTAGCATGACAAATATTGATTTTGATTTTAGCAGCGGAAGCGCTTTCTACTAATTTCCTCATAACGACCTTTCAACCCGCGATGTACTAACATTTTAAACGAATTGAAATTACTCACTGCAGCATTTATAGAAAGGACAGGTACATTATTCATAGCGAAAAAATTTGTTCATTTGATTTTAACTTGAGCTACATATATGATATCTCGTTCTTGTTAATTTATCGTTTTTTCAAGTACGTAATAGTTTAGAGACTGGAATGTCTCAAGAATTTAAAGTTAAAAGGGAATTTAGGAAATGTTGTCCTGATGAAGTGGATCACCATATCTATTTTCAAAATAAGATATCGAGATGAGTAAACGGACAAGTAATTTTCCCGCTCCAAAAATAGGCCTGAACCATGGTTTAAATAAGCCTGTAACAGCTGAAGGTAAAGGCCAGAGTGTTTGGCGGGAGTATAACATAATACAAAAGATGCTGAAATTGTTTATCAATTTGGGACAAAACTTTTCGGACTCAATATATATCACATTCACTTTAACAAGAAAGGCATGCGATGACGAAGAGCATCGAGAGATTGTCCACATAATTTGAAAATTTAATGCCGGAGACTTCATCTTTAATTGTCAAGGAAAGGTTAAGGACTGAATGTTAAGTGCGATATTTTAGAATTTATACTCAAAATTCTAGCCTCTCGGTTAGTTCTGACGCTAATCATGCAGCTTGATACAGCCTCGGAACATGATGACTAAACTTTTGGAATCTCTACATCCGAGATGACTGGTTCCAAAGACAGGATTTCAAAGAATTTTGGAGCACACAGACGGTAGTGACGGACGCTTAAACATGCTGTTATAAGTGAATTAATATGTCCCGAAGCCGATATGAAGATCCTACTGAGTCCTATGCCAACGGAAATGGATATAGGGACGGAGCTACAGGCCATCTCCTCTGATTAATGAAGGTAACGATTATAGTTCATATGAACAAGGTAACGGTCAACAATATGGGTCCCCTACATCAAAATCATCTTATCCTCGGAAAACGAGGAACGGCCAGTCACGCCCAAGAGTTGATGGGGAGAGTAGGGCTGGGAAGCAGATCGTTGCTGTACTAGAGAATATCAAAAGGGAGTGGCCAAGCATGTGCGAGAAAGAGTGTGTTCCCGTTCAAATTGCGATACAACTTCTTGATACCAGCTCTGTCGGTAGAGCGCATGAGTACCGCCAGTTCGAGCAAACACATAAATATTTACAAGACTCCCTGAAGGCTATCGTGCATGAGAATCATCAAGGATTCAATAGTTCAATTGGTACTTATCATAAGATACAAACAAGCTTACAGTCTGCCCAAAAAAGGGTTCGTAATTTAAAAGACTCTATGATTCAATCCAAGGCCAATATAGCAACTACAGATCCAGAGCTTAAGAAATTAGCTACTGCTTCCCAGCAATATGGTGATCTAATCCAAGTTCTATCGGAAATTGAAGAGCTGCGCCTAGTACCCGATCAATTGGAAGCGCGAATTTCAGAGAAAAGATTCATAACTGCTGTAGATATTTTACAGGCAGCACTTCGACGTATAAGAGTTCCAGTGTTAGATGAGATAGGAGCATTAAGTGAAATAAGAAGTTATCTTGCCAATCAAGAGAATACATTAGTAGATGTTTTGATCGAGGAACTCCATGATCATTTGTACCTTAAATCTCCATATTGCCAGGAACGATGGCAGATGATTGCAGAATCCACCAACACGCTAAGTGGTGGCAAGGTTGAAGATTTAAATTCATTTGTACCATTTCACGAAATATTAGATTCTTTGGATCTATCGGAAACTGTTGTGGAGAACCCGTCGATTAATCCAGAAGCTGACTCATTTTATTACATTGAGCTTTTGGTAGAGTCATTAAATAAGTTAGGTAGGTTAGAACTTGCAGTAAATAAAATCAAACAGCGGCTCCCAGTTGAACTTTTTGTCATTGTTAATGAGACAAACAGCGAAGTTGATCAAAAACACCCAACTTCACTTCGTGGCAACACTACAAGTAATTCGGTGGATCAGGGTCAGGAGAAAAACATTCGTGCAGACATTATATCTGATCTTTTATGGACTCTTTACGCAAAATTTGAATCTATAGCTGAAAACCATCGAATTTTTCATGAAGCTATCAAAGCAGTTTCACGAAGAGAAGGAATCCAGAACCCTCTTCTGCTGCTAAGTGGATTTCGAGAGCTTTGGAACCTTTACCAGAGTGAAATACAGTCATTACTTCATAGTTATGTGACCACAGATGCAGATATTTATGAATCAAACCCAATGAAATCTGGAATTTTACGGCAGGGCTTAAAGAAAGAGCAATTATTTCGATTTTCAGACACAGATATAAGATCTGCTCAAATGGAAGCAGAATACCAAGAATTAGAAGAGATCATTAGATCAACGGTACCAGGGTTAATAACAAGCGAAAATCAAGGGTCTGACACAAAAAAATTATCTAAAAAACTAGAAAAAAACCCACGGAAAATGTCATCACGACAAAGAGTAAATACATCTGGATATGATGATCTAGAAATTGGATCCCATAAGTCTTTAGTAGAGCCAAGCGTCTTCAATATGAGCTTGCTTCTATCTCCAACTCTTGAGTTCCTACAGAGACTGAAGATGATTGTTCCACCCGGATCGGATATTGTTACAGGCACGTTAACTTTGTTTCTAGATAATTTTCTCGTCAATGTCTTTCTACCACAGCTAGATGAGACTTTAGGAAAACTTGGTAACTCATTATTTGAAGAATCAGATGCCTTTCAACAAGATCCTCGATGGGCAGTTTTATCTCGGCGTCCACTTTTCAAGGGAACAAGCGCATTTTTCCACTTGATTACTCAATTTTCTAGGATGTTAAATAATATTCCTCATGACCAAGCCTTAAGTCAACTGATTATAGCACAAATGAAGAGATATTTTGATCATTGTAACACTTGGTTTCAATCACTTACATCAAATCTGAGGGAACCTGGAAATACAGTTCTCAAACTATCAGTATCTCTAGCATCTAACCCAGGTGATGTTCATGATATAATTAAAAATCTATGGAATTCTCTAGAAACTTCAAATGTGCTAGATGAAAAACAAATAGAAATAGAAGTATCTCAACTTATTCGACGTACTAATGAGATCCCTCTTCAGCTTGATGATATAATTCTGGACAAAGAAACTATTTCATCGTTATGCATGTTATACACAAGTATGAAGTGGTTAGCTATTAAGATCAAGGAACTTCGGTATATCACTAGTAATCATAATGACTCCTCTCGTACAGCGATGAAAAAGCAAAATCCTCGACAATGGTCATTATCAAACAATATACTTAAGGATCAAGTTGAACAGGTTCGTGTGTATCTCCCCATGACGAAAGAAACAGTAGCGTAAGTCTTACTATAATCTAAATTTTTCATGTATTAATTAAATTAGTGAATTCGATTCTGTTATATCCTCATATGAGGACCTTGCCTTGAGAGTCCTCTTGACACTTCATATGGAAGTTAGGTGTCAAACTATCTTTTCTATAGTGACCACATTTTCGCCAGAAAAGACAGCATCTTATTTACTAGAACAACCTATTAAAGAACCAGACTCGAAAATCTTAGCCTTAAATTCAGATATTCTTTGCTTTGATGAAACTATTGTGAAATTATTACCTCAAAACGAAGTTTCTTTTGTCAGGAGTGGTCTTGGGCTTCTAGTTGATGACCTTTTTGTCGCAAAGGCAAACATGCTTGGTGCTCTAAACGCTAATGGCTGTGGAAGGATCCAACTCAACATCTTTGTCCTACAACAGAACCTGAAGATTATTGAACCTGAAATTAACCTCAAACGTTCCTCTAAATTTTTTGATCTTTTTAATCAAGGTCCAGAAGCAGTGGTGAGATTTGCAAAAGAAGACAAACAAAAAAGTATTAATGGCAAAAATTACTATAACTATGACGAGTTGAAGACACTCATTGAATTGTGCTACAGTGAGCCTATTTTAAATTCAGAGAAGACGGGAAGTACGATTACAGTGAAGCGAAGCAAAGAAGACCAGCTATTACAACTAAGTGAGATAATGTGGTAGAAATGAGGAAATTATTGTCTTTAGTGGAGTTTGGGGGGATCTATCATCATTATTTAGGTGTGGTTTGCTGCTGACCACTCGATAAATGAGTAATTCTTATGGGTAGGGGGAATATTTAGTGTTTAAAAAATGAAATTTATCAACCTTAGCCTAAGATGTCATGGATAGTAGTAGGGCTAACTACCATGGTAGAATAAGCTGGTTTCATATAACGGTCTATTTAAGGTTAATAAAAATTTAATGTAGTATTAACGTTATAGAAGTATTAATCTCAACACTCACCGTGAAGAGAGCATGAAGTATCTATCTTAGATTGGGCTATCGCCCTTTTCGTATCAAACATCACCAACAGAATAGGTATAAGTCATTCTCCAAAACTCCCAATCTATTCTAAATGAGAGCTGTTACACGAACCCATATTACCTATAGGGCTTTATAAAAAATGTTACCCAGTACTTTTGAAATACGAAGCTAATCTCTGATAGGTATGCCATTCCATATTTGTAGCGGACTTTAATTATTTTCAAACAAACTATGAGGAGCTAAATAGGAAATTAGATAAATATGACTTTGACGAATATGGTAGTAGTACGCTCATTTTCATACATCTTTTACCAGAGAATTTATTTTTGCAGTACCAGTTTGGTCTCAGAAACAGTCTGTTTATGCAATAGAAGAAAAATCTTGGGCATCTTGCAATCAACTCTGAGATACCGACGCCATATTCTATGACAAGTTAAAAATCTTACCTTTAAGACTGCCCTTAACTGTCGGTGTAAGAGGTTGACATTCTACGATAAATAAGTTTATTCACAAAAGCCAACGACTATAGCATTTAGTAGAAAGAATTAGCCTCCGATTCCACAAATAATTTAAATACAAATGCTCACATCGGAGATCAAACTGCGTAATGAAGTATCCAGTACAAAACTTCCAGACTAGCCTGTGTATATGATGCTAAATTTCCTGCTTTAATTGTTGTAAATACGATGTTTCATATTTGGTAAATTGTTAATGCATTGGGTTTTGCACTGATGATAGACTTTCATATTTTTAAGCGTTCTTGCTGGCTCCTTATAACGCTGTAGAGATGGGAGACCCAATCACAGCAGATATTGCTATGTACAACACTCCTCCTATCGGTCACAACCTCATCACTGAATGGCAATGGCGACTGATGACTTCAGCTTTGAAAGGCAGTCTATTCTTCAATTAGTCGTTGGGACATAGACTACCTCGATACTTCCTTTCTAGTGCTTTTCTCGACAATAGAAGTTTCTAAGGGAGATGTGTTTTGAACGCTTTGTGTTATCGTTGTTCTTCATCAATGATATAGCAGATTGATTGGAAACGTAGAGTTTAGCACGGTAAGCCCCATCAATTTGTCTACTATTGCAAGTTTCTTCAAGTAAAGATTTTATCAATCGAAGTTGTTGGCGGGTTTTCGTTGCTGCAAGATACTCGGCTTCAGTTGTAGAGAGGACAACATCTCGTTGTAATCGTGATCTCCAATAAACTGGTCTGGAGGATGACATAATAACATAACCAGATATCGAACGTCTTGTTGATGAATCTACTGCGAGATCTGGGTCTGTAAACGACTCATGTTTAGTTTAGTTTAGTTTATATTCCATCGTGTCGGCTCTAGCCAGCGTACATTGTACATGACACGTATGGAAGACATCTAGAATACATGGTTCACCAAACTACAGCAGTGCCTACCCGGTGCCTAATTCCTCCCAATACACCATCCAGATGCTAGTTTCATTAGGTCGAATGGCTAGGAACGTATTCACTATGACCCAAAAGGCCACAGACTGAGGGAGAAACTCGTCAGGAGAAAACCTCAGCCATTCCTCCCGTACCCTTTTTCGACGAGCAGCCGCAGTCCCCCTCCAATAAGCCATACGGGAATCCAACCTGTCACTTTTAGAAAGTCCAACCAGCACCTGACCACTTGCGCCACCAGCTTATTTTCAGTAGGGTTTGTGTATTTGGAAGTGCAGAGCCCTTCACTCTGACTTCCTGGGACAGTCGTGGGGATGCTTCGTAGGGAGGGTAATAGGGGTTTGTGATGTAGAGACGAGGCCGACTGAGTGCCGCGAGAATGAATGGGGATCCTGAAGGGTAGCATGATTGCCTCTCTGCTTGGCTCCTTTCTAACGAGAGAAAGGGTTCCTAGACGCCACCACGTGGAGGTGCAGAGTAGGACTTGACGCCCATCTAATCTATATATATTCATTCTACAATATGCGTCTATGAATGTCAATGATCTTCGTGCATATCACGTGGTGTTTAAACTGAGCGACTCGCTTATCGCTAGCGTGTATATTGTATATTTCTAGATCCTCAGTTGTGTGGGGCCATGTGGGGGAGGTAATGCTGGCGATTGATTAATAATATAAGTTCAGAGCTCTTACCACGTGAGCAACAAACAATCTTGAGGGACAGAGAAAATTTGAAGTTTTTCGCATTTGTCCAAGTTCAAAATTTTGAGACACACCAAATCTAGTTACTGACACTCACGTATAGTCTGTGTTAGATTGAGAACTTACGGGCGCTCAGGAGAAAGAAAGATGGCTCGGTCACACTTGCAGTCGTCAATGAATTGGCTATTTCTCTTTGAGATGATGAGAACCCGGCTTGAATTCCGGATCTACTGAGTAACAGTTATTTTATCCTTCCTCGTGGCTAACTTTTAAACAGTTGCTGAATAGAAGATTTCTACAGTTTGCATGAGTGCAAGAATCGTGTGCGCATGGTCTGTTTCCATGTTCGAGCGTGCGCGTAGATCTTGAAGGGGTGCATTAAGCCAACTCATGTAATTACGGTCGCCTAATGTTTACCACAAAAAAATCCTGGCTCGACGGATTTGAGAAGAATGAACTCTCTCTCAATCTTATGTGAATATTTGAAGTTACTGAAATATTAATTACTTTGATTAACGATCGAAGAACACCAATCACATACACACAATGTGACTTGCGAGTCAGATACGACGGGTATTTAAAGTATACATATGTTTTCAATTGTTTTCACAGAGACAAGACAAGAGCTACAACTGGTTGGTTACGCATGCACAGACAGGTAAGTAGACAAAGCAATGTTCCTGGTACAAGCACAAATTAAATTGCAGTTGCAATGAGCATGCAGAAAGGAGAGAACGATAGTGTAAGAAGCTAAGAAGGGAAGATATAAGAATATAAATTTATATTCCCACTAGTTGTGAGAAAACCCGAGGCCCGAACGGTTTTTTTCAAATCTATTATGTAACGCACGGCCGACTACTACGCCTACCCTTTGTCTCTCTAAACCCCTCCTGAAGAGAATTGTGCAAATTATCCCAACATGACTTCGAAAATAAAGTCGTTTCCAGATTCCTCCATAGCCATTTCAGATAAAACGTTTGAAGCTGGTTTAGATTCAAGCCAACTCTAAATTTTCCTGCAGAATATTTTTTATTATCCTTAAAAAAGCTAAGAAAGATGTGATATATATGGTCGAGCCGCGCAAAATACCAACGATCTTACATGTATGAGTCAAATACTTACCCGCACGATGGGTGATCCTTTGACTCATTTCTATTCATTGCTTTAAGCCTAATCACCATGTTCACTAATTTACTTGGGACTTTTTATCAGAGAAGGAATCGTAAATGGTCAACGTTAATTACTTGGAATTATGAGATGAAGATCTTACAAAAAGAAGTATTTTAGTTTTTTTTGGATTTGATGTGGGCGGACCATATAACTACGGTAATCAATATCGTGCAAATTACATATAACTAAAGACCTTGATCTTAGTGATTTCTTCAAATCTTTGGCTCGTTTATCCTCTGATCTGATCACTAAGTTACTGTAAAGGTCTTAAGTTAATTTGATTTTTTCGATTTATTAAGAGCTATTTAGAAAGATCTGCAGGCAAAGATAATAAAGTACATGAGTAGAAACTCTCTTGCTTTGTACAATATGAAAGCGTTGAGGTCACTCAGTGATCTGGACTTGGAGTACACGACTTCCGACATGATCCCCGATTCTTCATCTTGACTCATCTATAATTAATGGAGGTGTCCTTTAACTATTTCCATCCAAATATGCCATTTGATAGAGATGCTTAACTCATTGATCATCACATCGTATCGGTCAGTGGTTAGGATTTATATTTGGTGATCGTCTGACATGGGGATTATTGTGCTTTTAGTAGCTTAGCGTTTTGCTAAGCGAAGTTTTAGTATTTTAGACCAGTAATTGCCTAGTGCCTAGGCGGTCGCCTAATTAGCGCAGGCCTGCTGTGAAGGTTACTCTAAATCGTGTTAATAAATTGTATCATCTAGAAAAGGGATTCAAGTAATTAGATACTTTGGCTGTTTAGAGAATCTACCTGAGAATTCGTAATTTATGGGATCTGAAAACTTATTGTTGAAAAAAAATTAAACACTGAGAGATAATGATAAATATTTCCTGAAATTTAGACTACAAAACTAAATTTTGAATGCCTTTGGAAGAGTATTGATCGAACTAGAGCAACAGGCTCTACAAAAATTCATCAGAAAAATTGCCTACATGAAATTCTCGCCCACTTGATCTCGATGGCAACGATTTTTTCTTTATATTTAGTAGCTGAATAGCTAGGCGGTTTTTTTCTTTTTGAAAACTAGAAAACTAACATATCTTATTTGGCTAGTTCAAGCAACTGGGCAGCAATTGCGGAGTGTGACAAGAGAGTCTTTTTCAAACATCTGCATTATAAAAGCTTTTAAGCTGATGAGCTTATGAGTTCTGTTCATAATTCCAGCTTCATTAAACTATTATTGAAATATTCTTTTTAGGATAGCATTGCTAAATCAAATTTTGATGAGTGAAGCCGTTACTTAGTTTAAAGCTATGCGAGATTCCATTCAATGTTTAGGTATTTCTAGGGCTTCAAAGCATCAGTCTTAATAAGCCTTGATTTAGAATATACACATATTAGAATAATGCCACCGTTGCAATTATCAAGGCCTTTTAGGCTCTTTAGAATTAATGAATGAGCTCTTATCTGACAAAATATGTTAAGTAGACGAAGAGAACACTCAGAAATTTAAGTCAACTTTAGAATCGAAAATTAGGAATCGAGGATATTTAAGTCGTGGATTTGATTGTTTGTGTGAAGTTCAAGTTGATCTTCTCACATCTATAAGAAAATCAAATTATATAAATATAAACAGCTTTTGGAATTCCTATCACCTAAGCAACTGTGGCTTGCATAAATAAGTGGGTGTTATGTAGAATTAATAGGTAGTGGGCGTAGTAAGCAGCCGCAGATCACAGTTGAAATGAAAAGAAAAAACGTACGGTCCTCAGGATTTCCCTTAATTTTATTCGGTTCGATATACAGTTGGCGCTACTCAAACGCATTATCTATACCCTGCCAAAAATCTAATCTCAATACTACGCAATAACTATGCTTCGTGTAAATATTACGAAGATTTATTCCACTTTGAAAATTCCATCATAACAAAAAGTCCCACACAAGCTTAGCCTTGCAAGGATTGAGGATTGTAAATACGACTGTAAGGCCCCTGTCGAAATAAAAGGGTCGGAATGAGATTTTGAGAATGCTAAGACCTCTTCTCATTGGACTCTTAAAGTGACTCTAGCCGTATCCTGTCAGTTAAAGTGGGCCTTCTAAAAATGAAAGCCACTAAGACCCTGCATAATTGGTCAGAAAAGAGGGGTCTGAATGAGATTTTTTTTACAATCCTTGCCAAGACCGAAGACCGCTCTTGCGCACGCATTTTTACCTCAATTAAAAACTAATTTGAAATGTAAATCGATAGAAGCGCAGATTAGTTTCTAGCTCTGTGGTTGATAAATTATGTTGTGATCAGTTTTTTGACAAGGAATGGATGATACGTTTGGACAGCGCCAATTGTATTGAAAAGAGGAAAGTACGCCGCAGCAAGAGAGAGAAACAGAGGTTCTCTATGGGAAAAATGCCAGGGGTTGCAAAGTAAAGAGCAGAGAGCATAGCATAGCATAGCATAGCACAGCGTATCGTATCGTAGCGCAGCGCAGCGGATCGTAGCGCAGCGTAGCGTAGCGTAGCGTAGCATAGCATAGCGTGGCGTAGCGTAAAGTGTGTGAGCAAGTGAAGGAAGCGAGCCGTGTTGGTTGTGGAAGGAAATGATCCATTTCAGTGGATTTAGTGATCATTTCCACCGAATCAGGGAGAGCCAACCACAACCACGGCTACTACTACTTACTGCCTTCCCCCCCCGTTAGTCAGTAATTTTGGCCCCCCATTCTGCAACGTCGCCCACTCTACCTGCTGCCTCTTATTGTCATACTCAAACTCAAAACTCAAATCACGACCACCCCATCTCACTCATTCTCGTACCCGTGCTCACACCGACATTCACACATCCATACAAACTTACCTTACTCTCGCTCTACTACAACAAAATTTTCCCATCCAACACCCTCCACTCTTTCAATCTTATCTTTCATTCTTTTCTCTGAAGCTTTTCTTGTTTTGTTTTTTCTAATCCCCCGACATCACCAACTCACTAAGTTGAATTTGTTTTACACGCAACAGGACGGAATGATTATTTAATAGCAATCATGTATCCAGGATTGAGTTGCATAAATATACCTTCGTAGTGGTATTTGTTAGACGTTGGATAGATAAAAAGTAGATAATTTCCACGCGTGACGCCCTGGATTTTACATGTCCGTAGCTGAGCCAAATTCCTTTACTTTGCTGACACAATAAGCCAGGCTGGACCTTTTCCTTAATTTCATCAATTTTCCTGCGGCAGCATCAAGAATAATAATAACAACAACAACAAAAGCATTACGCGATCTTTTCCTGATTTTCGCTCTCCAACCCTCCCCCTCTCTGATTCGCGTATTGTTCCAGATTAGCAACTTTAAATCTTGATTGTAATCTAATTTTTTTCTCTTCTCAATTCAAGGTGGCTGTTGTCTCAACTGCAAACATGTCGTAAGTGAATCTCCTCTTAGCCTCTGATATCTGTTAGACAAAAATTTTTCCTCTTTGATCTACTCTTACAGAATATTAAACTGATGTATGATCTTGGAATTCAGGTTTGGTTCGGCTTTCCGTTCCTTCTGGCATGCAATGACTAGTTATGATCGCCGTAGGCTCCAACTCATCCACGTACATTGCAATTTGTCAATTAACATGGCTTTTAGATTCTTCATACGATTCTCCTTACAGAACTGGTCAACATGTTCCTCTTTCCCAAAGCCGTCATGATCCACTTACTTCTGTTGCTACCACTGCTTCCGATTCTCACCCTGATTTGAATTCATCATATTTTGACAAAAAGCACGCGTCTACAAGCATAAGTGGTCCTTTTGGCCTCGGTTCCCCGAATAGAAACTCAAGCAGTCCTGCACCACACTCACCTTATTCACCTGGAATGAGGTCGATTAACACATTACGATTAAATACAGCTGATAATGTTGGATGTACTAGTGAAATACAACTTCAGGCTTTTCAAGAAGGTCTTCCACCACCTCCTCCTATAAGTCACTCGTGGAAACGTATCGACAAATGGGTAGAAGAAAACTATCAAGAATTGTGGGATCAGCTTTGTGAAGGTTGTACCTGCAATGATCTGAACGAATTGGAACACCAACTTGATTGCTCTTTACCCATGGAAGTTCGAGAGTCATTACAAGTACATGATGGACAAGAAAGGGGTGGATTACCTACAGGTATTATATTTGGCTCAATGCTTCTTGACTGTGAAGAAATTGTTCAGGAATGGGAAAACTGGAAGAAAGTAAATCAAGCTTACTTAATGGAACCTGTTAATTATAAGCCAGCGGTTCCCGTTAAGGCACTCGGTGGGAGCTCGTCATCCTCCAGAAATTCTACAAGTCAATCTCAAAATCCTCTCTGGAGACAGGAATTGTTAGCTCGTCAAGATTCACAACCACCAGATGCTATACAAAAAGTTTACGCCCATCCAGCATGGATTCCTTTAGCTCGTGACTGGGGGGGAAATAATTTGGCCGTGGATCTCGCTCCTGGACCAACTGGAAAATGGGGTCAAATCATATTGTTTGGCCGTGATTATGATTGCAAGTATGTAGTTTCTCGGTCCTGGTCAGCATTTCTAGCCACTGTGGCAGATGACATGAATAGTGGGAGATGCTTTGTGGATGAAGAGACCAACGAATTAAAATTGCGAGAATTTAAGTCAACCAAAGTCGAACCTGGATACTTAGATATTTTAAGATGGAGAATGGATCAAAAGTATGGTCGAAAAAGTATGAGGCGAAAGAAAAATACCCAGTCTATACGCAGTCTATCTGTTGGATCTCCAAATGGATCACCGTATACAAGTCCTACTACCGAAAATGCAGAGCCTCGAGGTCGATCTATGCAGCGATTTGGTGGTCCTTCCCCTGTTGCTAGTCCTAATCGTCCCAACTTTACAAAAAGTCCCTTGGCTAGAGTCAACGAGGAAATTTCACAGTCACTTCAAACTCCTAAAGATAATTACACACCAGCAAACCTTGTGGAATTCGAAAGCCCAAGACCAAGCGAGGACAGCAAGTCAAGCAAGGTTCTAGAGATTTTACTTCAGCCAGTGCCTATTGGAAGCGTTCAAACATGAGCTTCATATAAAGTAGGAATCAAATATCAGAGGTGTCGAAAAAAAAGCTCTGTACTCAGACACTAGAGCAGGTGTGGCTACAGTTGTACATTCTCGACACCTATTAATTTGGAAAACCTAAGTTCCAACTTTTCAAATAGTTCATATTTGAACTTCCCCCCGTCCCTTACTAAGAAAGATGAAAATCCACCAAAGCTTAAGGGAGTCAAGATTGGGAGTGTTGAAGTCAATTATCAACTAAACTAAACTATTACACGTAACACTGGGGTAATTGTGGCACATTGGTTGGGGGAGTTGGCTAAAATAAGGGATTTGGTTGGTGGAAATCGGCGCTAAATTATGCCTGCTCTCGTCTTTGAGCTAACCGGAAAAAATGGAGTATTGCTTACTAGCGGTGAAAATGCTTTGCTGGCTAAATTTTGTGCTAAATTAATTAGTTCTGCAGCTATACCTAATTGATCATTTCTAAAAAATTGATTTACTACTCCAATTGGACTTATTTAATCTCAGTTAAAAATCCACAAAGTAGTAAATCTACACTCTGTTCGTGGGTTAAAACTAGCAATTGCGGGCGGCGCAACAGAATTTGCTCTTCAACATAGAACTTTATGCTGACTGGTGAAGTCAGAAATATGTCCCACTCCATTCGCGAATATTTAATTTCGCGAAAAGCGTTCGCCAATCACGAATAATTTTGTTCCCAAACGGCGCAAGCATCCGCGAATGATGTATAGGAAGAGTCAACATATCGAATTAGTTTAAACTGAGTTTTCTACTGTATCTAATTTTGCACGCCTCTAGGCTGACTCATAAGCTCTACCTCAGTATGGATAGCTAGAACTGATTGGAGGCCACAATCATGGTCCGTTTCTTCAGCAATGTATAGCACATTCCAAGTCTTCCTATATGGTATCTACACCTCATTATATTAGAAGTCTCATTGCACTGACAAGAGACTTCTACTTGCTTACATGTAGCAACCTCTCGAGCTACAAATGCGTGTATGATCTAATTTGTATTATTCGGGATGTAATTTTCTAGATAACGTGCCTTGTCAACGACACTAAGCTCTTTTATTGGTGAGAATTGCTTGATAAGCCCTTAAATAGTCGATACCTTATAATTATGAGGTGAACCACACTTAATCCCAGTCCAAATAACCTTCTATCATCTGTTGCAAGTCCCATATTTCCTTTGGGATCTCTTTCATGTTACAGTACTTCTGGCTTGAAAATGCTGAATATAATTAATGCCTTTATTTTTTAAATTATTTCTTTTGACATTCTAATTCCTACATTCGTTATTGATTTCTTAATCTTTTGAATAATCAATTCTGCTTCTATCTAATTGATCACGCCTGCTTTTTGAAAATTCAATTAGAGGCATACAAATACCTTATCTTCACTTGTCTTGATTATCATGTACATCCTCAACTGCGTAGCTTTGACCTGTTGGTGAATTACACAAAGTCAACTTCTTTTGTTATCGTGCCTTCAAAATTTGAATGTGTGCTTTTTATGGATTCTTCTAATATCGATTCTAGAGGTGGCTTTGAAACTATAGTATGAGGAATGCTATCTCAGCTCGAAATTAAATTTTTTTCAAAATATCTAAATATTAGCTATTCTTTCTCTTATATTTCATTCAATTTTTCGTCTTAAATTGTCAAGTCCCATTTGTATAGTTCTATTTCAATAAGGGAAGGGGATAGATAAGTGAGGGCTGATTGAGTTGCAATTCACAATTTACATGCCAGCTTTTCTTATTATCACTAACTTATTTACTTTTCCCGTCAACATCCATTTCGAGTCGTTTGAAATATCTTCTTGCCTTGAAAGCGGGAGCTTTTTATTGAGTCGAATTTCTACAGATCAAAGCAAAAACTTATGCATGTGCAGCAATATCACTACGGATGTAAATTCTACATGTAACGTATAGTCTCACAGGTTCTAGATGACTCCATAGCTTTACATTATTCGCTATGGCGCGAATTGTTTCTCAAATCATTAGATGAAGGATATGGAAATACATTGAGTATTATGAATATGAGGTACTGGATTTGTCAAAGTTTTGGCATTTTGGTGGGAACCAGTAGAAAGGATCAAGTGACCTATGGGTTATTACAGAGTACGGTTTAACACAGAGTCAACTGTAAGCTTAGACTTGGGACCACCTACGAAAAAGTGACAAATGATTGATATAATGACTAAATGTCAATCATATATATCTAAGGAGTTTGCTATGGCTCTTCCTTTCTATTTAGGCGACGAACAAAATTAATCCATCACTTTAGACTAATGTCCAGCAGCTCATGCCAGTAACTTTTAGTAAAATTATTGCCTTGCTAAAATTTGCTATATACAATCCACATAGAGAAAATCTCAAGAGTAAGCAAAGGTATTTTGAAGCGCCAACATAAATGTTTATGCTATAAAAGGCATAGAAAAATAATCCAGAATTATGTCACCTAATTACCGTCCCTAATATCTAAATCTTAGTATCCGCTGAGCTATGGTCTTCGCTATTCCAGAGGCCCCAAAATATTTCGCAATCAGAATGCCAGTAATTCTTTTGATTATATAGTACCCAAGGTCTTCCCGTAATTACATTACTTGTCTTTTTTACAAGTTCAAAAGGTTTAGGCCATTCAGTTAGGACACCTTCAAGTTGACAAGCTGAGTTTAATACAATCCGATCACGACCATAATCTATTATACACGTTAGCCACCTATGATGGGAATTTCATACATTTATTTGAATCTGTCTAGATTGAGCAGAAGTACAAAGAACATACGTGGGCCACTTTTAGTACGAAATAATTCTTTCCCTAATGGATAGAGGTAAAATGGATAGTGTCCTAAGTATTTTTCCGGGTGTTTAGGCTTGTACACAGTTGCTTTTTTATCATCTTGGGTAGGCTGTTTATAACAAGCTTCATTTACAGTGTCCAGAATTTGTTGTTTACTATAAAAAGTATGTCTACATCTTGCCCCATTAAAGTATTGAGCTCTCTGTGCTTGAGCTCTCTGTGCGTGATCTCTCTGTGCTTGATCTCTCTGTGCTTGATCTCTCTGTGCTTGATCTCTCTTTGGAGACTTTTTTTTATGGAGTGAATGGAGATTATTAGGATTCGAATAATGTGAATTTGATTGATACATATTGTGTGCCAGTTGATTTATAGATGCAGCCGCTGGTTGTTTTTGAGCCGTAGCCGGCGGATTGAGCGGATCATTATTTTGATTCCCTATTGGATTTCGTTTGAATGTCTTCATAGCAGCGGTGTTGCCTACATTGAAAG
>PEDP01000510.1:0-23145 GCA_002918395.1 Erysiphe pulchra | reverse complement strand
CTCAAGACCTTGTTTTTTGGATTTTTAGATATTTAGAGAGATGGTATTATCTTCTCCTACTCATCAGGAATGTGTAGCATATCTTGAACGGCACTTGTGGCCTCACAAGATTAAATGTGTGAAGGTTTGGACAGATAAGCTGTTACATTATGGCTTTCAAACAACGTCACTAATAGAATGTGGTAATGACGGTCTAAAGGGCTGGCTTGGATCAGCACACAATGATTTTTTTAAACTTCTTGTGAAGATGGTCCTATATTTGAAGTCACACCTGCAACGGTTACATTACAATGAAAGAGCGTTTACAAAACGCGGCCTCAAAAGCCTTTATAGATAAACCACTATTGCAAAAGTTAACTCGAGTCATAAAAAATTAAGTTCTCAATTTTTTTTGGCAAGAAAAAAGAAGGTAAAACTTGAACTCAGAGAAAAAGCCGCAAATCCTCAGTACAATGTTTCACTACAATCCCTTAGTACAATCCCTTGGTAAAATATTTCAGGTTGTACCTGGGATTCTGGGAGAACAATAGGGGCCCCATATAGCCATGAAATTCGACAATTCGTGGATGTACGGGTACAGGATGTAATTGCGATACCTAATTTTTTTGACACATTATATCATATTTCTAGGGGCCAGTCCCCTCAATCCAATGCTATCAGGGTCCTTGATTTTCAAATCAGGCGTCACAATAGGCGGCTTCTTGCTCAGAATTCCCATATCATAAACACTGGCATGCTTAGTATTAGAGTAGAACCATCGGGATTTGAATGTATTCATACAAATGAGAAACTGTCACGGCTCGAATTGAAGTGACCACAGTTTGTAAACATAAGGAGTGGTTTGATCCAACTGATTGCAGCTACGAGAATCTAAAACTACAGAATAAAGGGATATATGTTTAGGAACAACAAATAAATATAAGCACGCCGCTAGCCTGAGCTATACTCTATTGGGTCTAGTGATTCGTTAACTTGTTGACCTGACAACCCTACCCTAATTACTAGTGCACCAGAATGCTCGACTATAACAGAAACTGACTTGGTTAAGAAAGATATCTGCTCTTTCCTCACAGCAAGATGATGGGCCTCCTTCAGATCTGGATGTTCAATTATAATAATGTGATTAGATGGTATGAAAAGTTAAAGATATACCTGATCCAAATACTAGTATTTTCTTCATTCTAGATCTAGACTCTCAAACTATCTAGTGTCTCTTGTTTTTTTTGATTTCAACTAAAAGAGGACTGATTCCTTGAAATTCCAGATCTCAGTACAATTTTAATCTTTTCTTGAGTCTATTGAATAAATATAACTTCTTCGTCATGTTTTTTTCCCGTATTAAAAATTCAAGTTGCCTTGAGACAATTACTGTAATTACACAATTATACAAAAAGCCCTAGCAAAGTAAATAAACAAGGCTTTCTCACATGGGTAAAGAAATAGAGTAAGAGAGAGCTAGACCAAAAGAAGGCTTAGCGCTTAGCATGGGTACCCTGACGATACGACATTTAAAAAAAAAAGCATACGACATTTATGAATTTCCGATTTAACATTTTCCGACAAAGAACGAACCCCCATATCCATTACGTATATTCAAGCTAGCTAGCTAGCTAGCTGCAGATGATAGATGATTTGATACGGTGTAATTGCTATTATTTTTCCATCCATCCTATTTCCCCACCCCTCGCACTTACTTTCTAGATTATTCCTTCCTCTGCTTATGCTGATCGGCATCAGTCAGTTTCAGGTACCCGATTAAATGAATCCCTGCTTCCTTCATTTACCGATACTAACCGAGATTGGTGTGATCAGCGTCTTTTTTTACAACAACAGCGGACATATTTGTCCCTATCATAGCTTTGTCAGGATTAAGAAGAGATCTATTTTTGACTGATTTTAAAGCAAATATTTCATATCTAAGCCCGCACGTATTTTAATTTTTTTCTATCTTCAGGTAACCCATGAATTGAAAGTCAATAACATAGTTATACATATTTAAAAAAAGTATCCTTTTCTTAGTTGGTATATAAACAGATATCTGTGTTAAGGGAGACAAACGTTGAAGAATGAACGGGGAATTTAAGTTGAAAATTCCGAGTTGAATTGAGAATAAATAAACTACGACGTCGCACGATTTTCTAAAAGGCGCGACTAGTTATATAAATAATTTTATTTCAATCAAGGCGGCTAACAAACAGGCATTGACGCGCCAGCTAAATACGTATATCAAGCTAGGCAA
The DNA here is from genome assembly GCA_002918395.1 of Erysiphe pulchra. Lineage (NCBI taxonomy): Eukaryota > Fungi > Ascomycota > Leotiomycetes > Helotiales > Erysiphaceae > Erysiphe > Erysiphe pulchra. The sequence goes on along the minus strand of PEDP01000510.1, from coordinate 20,906 downwards.
ACCCCTTAATGCCTACAATAACATACTAGTACCTATGTCCTACGTATTATTATTGCGGCTCATCGGCCGATGCCGATCATGATAGGCACCAAGACAATCTGATATTTTTTTGGAATAAGTCCTTGCGTTGCCAAAAATGCCTTTACGTTATCATGCCACAAAGCAGCTGCTTGTATAAGTCTATAGAGGCCTTTCTTTAAAGTTGTTTCTTATAACCTGCTGGCAACTCCATGCAAAAGTCGGTGTCAAAATCTGGATTCAGGAACGCAGCTGGAACATCTCCCTGTCGTCTATGCCTTCAAAACAATGTGACAGCACTTGATAGAGTCAGCATAAAGCGGTCCGTCTCTGGTCTTAGTGTAGATGTTTAAATCACATTGTAGTCAATGCCAGATCCTTGAGTAAAGCCTTTGACAGTGCACCTTGCTCTATATTTTTTTTTCCCGAGTTCCGTAAATGTGGTATTTTCTTTTGGATACCCGTTTACACTTCATTAGCGTTTAAGCTTTGAGCAGTTATTTTGGTTGTCCCATTTTCATTCTTTCAATGAACGAATCTCTTTATTTGCTACGAGTAGCCAGTGCTGCCTATCTGCACTCCCCATTGCTACAGTCCAAGTCTTCGGGCTAGCGTTTTCTTTACCTAATTTTCCATAATGTAGTTTGTAACAATCAATCTTTTTGTTAGGTTTCCCCCGCTTGCTATACGTTATTTGATCTTCTGGTGAACGACTACGTTTTTGTCCCACTCTCGGGGCCGATTGTATATGTAGTATTTTGCGGTTTCCTTTAATAAATCCTGACCAACATGACCAACTTTGTACGCTATTGATGTGAGATACTCAGGAAACTCCTGGACCTGCGATATTTTGAATTTTCGTGTCTATTAAAATATTGTCAAGCGGTTGAATAAACAAAACTCCCTTTACCGCTGCTAGTTTAGCGACAGAAATCTCGGTTGCATCTCCCCAATATTTAAACAAGATGATTATTTTGTTTTGCTGCAACTACTGCTCGATTCTGTTTTAATTTTAAAGCTGAAATTAAATCGCAAGCAGACTTTGGTGAATACAATGTTCCCTTGACCTAAGTCCAAAGTTTAGTTGCCGATTCTCAGCCACTGATTCCCCTGTGAGTCATGAAAGAATTACCGACTGCTTGGTCAAACTCGGACGGTTTGGTTAGCCTTCTAAATGTTACAAAATCATTTTTGCATTTCACAAAATGATGGGATGCACTAGCATCATACATTAAACGATTTTTTAATTTGGCTCCTACTCTAGTTACATTTCCTAAACTGATGTCTTTGGCATCAAAGTCGCTAAATTTATCGGTTACTTTCTCTGTTGCCTTTGCAAAATCCGCCTTTGCAGTTCCATTTTTAAATTCCCCCTTTTTTAGCTCAGGGTGCTGTCTTAAAACAAATTTTATTCTTACGTTTATGTTTGCAACGTATATACAGTGACTGTGAGTCGACGTTGTAAACTATTCCTTTTCCTTTTAAATTTTCATCTCTAGTGCTACTCTGCCCCACGGTAGATTGACCATGACTAAAAATTCCTTCTCTTCCGTTGGCGACCTGTTGGAGAGACAGCATTATCGTGTCTAATGACACATACCGATTGTTTTTGTCTAGTGTTTTCGTCTATCACCATGTACCGAGCCACGGAATTTCTTCAGTGTCGATGATGAAAATGAGCGAAGCTAATCCAAGCGTAACTTTGGAACGCGTAAAAGATGTTACCAGCTATTCATATGCCCCCCCCAAAGTTCTTACAGCTGTTTTCCACTCGTCTGATTCAGCCAACGTAATATTTATCTTATCAAAAGCATGGGGTAACAAAGAGAGTCAGTATTTATTTATTAATTTGTATACAAAGAATTACTTATTAAACAATCTATCAAAAATGGTGTATTATGCATACCCTTAGATACTTTCTGCGGGACAATCTCTCTAACCGATAAAACTATGTTTAGTCCCCTGGGCATCTTTGCTCAGGGTTGGTCGTTTTTCAACTCACAATTCTTCATTTACGGGCCAAATCTCCCTAGCACAGATTCAATATCTAGTCTTGTGTAAACTATGGCGGATATCAGGCTTCCAATGATCATGGAATACTCTTTTGGATCGATCTGCTCTACATCGGTACCTGCTAGGCTAAGACCATTGTAACCATCAAGTAGTATTGATACTAGCCAAAGTTTAGTATTTGGAATTCCGTATTTTAAAATAGTACGTTTCAGATACTGTTTTTGATCCAGTCAAGAGTTTTCGTCTTGCTATCTCGAATAATTGCAAATCATGAAACATCATCATCTCTCCTATATTCATGGTATTGAAGCATTGGTTCATGTTGTTAAAAAACCAATCCACTGATTTTTTTGACTTAGCAGCAAGAGTAAAATAAATGAGTATGTTTACTTTCCTTTTGTTTTGGTTATACAATCATGGGTTAGCCAAACTTTGAATAAAGTGAAGCTTCATGCGAGGATTAATCTTTTTGATAGATGATTCCAGTCCCTAACAGCTTGTTTCAATCAGTATAGAGACCCAAGTACCTTCAAAGCATTCCCAAGCTTGACATTAATTCCTTCCAGTACCCGAAGAGAAAGAGATTTATCGGGAAATGCCACTGTGAACGCATTTTTAATATCGAAGTGTACCAGTAAGTTTCTGGTCTTCAAAAGCGCAAATAGTAAGAAAAGCTTTCAGGGTAGCCATCTGAACTATGGGTGCGAATGTCTCTTTATAGTTGGCACTTAGTCCCTGTATGAATCCTTTCGCATCGAGTTTTGCTTTGAAATTTGTCAAGCGAGCCAGCTGGTTTGAATTTGACTGTAACATCCCATTTTGAGGAAATAAGATTAGTATCTTTTGGAGAAAAAACTACTTCCTACGCCTGTACCATGCTGTACGAAGCGTATTAAAAGTAAAATCATCTTCACCTGGAGTTGTAGAAATAACTTGACAGCAAGCCTTGCATGCCTCTGAAGTAGAGATTTCTTCCCAAGAAATATAACGCTAAGGTATAGTTGTGGTATCTAACGGTGTATCTTCAGGATCTATATGGCGGTAAATTAACTTGTTATGAAAAGCCTAGCTTGAGGTTGAGGTTCACTGATTTTCTTACTCATGTCATCGTTATGGAGAGATGATAACTGATATCTCGGGACAACGTTATGCCAACGCACAATTTCACAGGCATCAGGAAGAGTTTTGCAGTTTACAATTATCGGATTATGAAATTCCCAATAAGTGCGTTTAGCTTGTCGTGCAGCTTCCCTAAATTCAAAATTTCAATAGGTTGCAAATTTGATTTTCAATTTCTGGTGTGATTACACAGTTTGTTTTGAAGTCACACAAACGACTTTGATATTCTCTAATATAGGCATGAAACGTCATGTTTTTGATTAGTTTAAAAGCCCAGAATCGTTGTATCACTTTCATTAGACTAATATGGGATTTTGCAATTGATTCGGTAACTATAGATTTAAGAAAAGATAAGGGAGATACGGAGAGGATTGTTTTGATTGAAGGTGTTGCTTCTCGAAGTTTAGAGACCCACCACGCAGACCACAAAATAGTAGTTTTAGTAGAAGGTGGATGTTGGATGTTGGAGGAAAACAGCAGAGGTTTCAGTTAATGATATGAGTCGTATTACTGATTCATAGCAAAATTTCCAATTTTTTGTTGTTAGTTTCGGAAGTGAGATGATCTTCTCAATTTTATTTAGGCGTTCGGAAAGAGTCCATATCTCTGTATCCTGATATGCCTTATCAATTGAGGATATTAGTTCATTTTGAGTAGAGAAAAAAATGCCACAATTTTCAATTTAAGATGGTAGGCAAGAGTGAACGTTATCATGTGCAAGGTTTGCCTCTTCCGAGGGCTTGACTGAAGAAGACGTTGTGATGTGCGAGAGTTGCTGCCAGATACTCCTGAAGACGAATCCGGGCGAAGACAAAAGCACGATAATATGTCGTATTCATATATTCTAAAGTAGTTGACACTGTACTTACAGTGGAAGCTTCATAGGGCCATAACCTGTTGAGCGAAGGAGCAAAGAGTTTCCATTAAGTTTTTTCTATCTATTTATTTACAATTATGGTCATGTGATATAAGTCACATGACTATAAGCCCTTACAGGTAGAGTCAGACATGGCTTGTACAAATTGTGTCAGCAAAAAGTGTGTTGGAATTCAGAACCATCCCGAGGCGCTGAATAATCATTTAACCCAGCTAAAACACCAAATGTCAATCATCGTCAACTTCAAAGCCCAACATCACATTCATTAATTTATATTGAAATTCCATGATCTCAAAAAAAGTTTAACTTTTAATTCTGAATTATACAAAATTTTTCCAGCAAAAACTGAGTATCTGGGGAGTTACAACGGGATGCTTATAATATAGTGTTTTTTCTGTTAATTTTATCAACTTTGTTGGCCTACAAAAATCATTTCTCAACATTTTCACGCCTTGAAAAAAATGATTTCCCAATACTGAATTAATAAGATAATTTTTTAAACTTATCAAAAACTTAATTGAACAAATTTTGATGATAAAATGGCGATGAGAGTCGAAAGAATCGTTGATGAAAACATTTTGGTGTGGTTTTTGCTGGTTAAACCATAACGTTGACGGCACAAATTCTGACACAATTTGTAAAAGCCAAGTCTTAGCTGAGCCTACGTGATAGAGCTTATCAGAAGACACCATGTTATATTCCTAACGCTTGAAAGTGCGAACCAGGTGCAAAGAAATTAGACCATCCTGTAAGTACCAAGCGCGCGAAATGTGGTTAGGTCTGTGGAGTTCGAGGCAAGCATTTCCTGTCTCTCGTGGGGTAGGTGCCCAGGCTACCAAGACTCTATTTACGAGAATGGCCTGAACGTTATACCACACTACCATTCGACCCGGTAGAATGTCCGTGAAGGGATAATCAATACCATGTCCATAGTATTCTAGCAGAGCAGCAGTTAGTGTAGGTGTGTGTCAACATTGACGTTAATGAGGCTATTATCTATAACATGTCTCACCACTCATTTGGCCACCCTAACCACTAAACTTCATTATATTGTACTGTAATCTACAACCATCATAAATACCACTAAAATAAGGCGATTCAACCTTAAATCTTAATCTTCTTGCAATATTGCGGAATCGAAAAATTGTAAAAATATTAAGAATTCCCAGCGAAGCTGAATAAACAATAAATCCACTAAAAATATCAAAACTCTATCAGGATCGATATGGCTTTTTGGAGGGGGACTGCGGCTGCTCGTCGAAAAAGAGTACGGGAGGAATGGCTGAGGTTTTCTCCTGACGAGTTTTTCCCACCGGGTTTTCTCCTTAGCTTTTCCCTCAGTCTGTGGCCTTTTGGGTCATAGTGAATATGTTCCTACCCATTCGACCTAATGTAACTAGCATCTGGATGGTGTATTGGGAGAAATTAGGCACTGGGTGGGCATTGCTGTAGTTTGGAGGACTATGTATTCAAGGTGTCTTCCATACGTGTCATGTACACTGTACGCTGCTAGAGCCGACACAATAAAATATTAACTAAACTAAAATCTATCCCGATCGACTTTGAGGCCCAACCTCACAGTCAACAAGTTTGTATTTATTTTTAAAAAGTTTGAAGAGAATCTTCAATTATCAAATCTAAGTTTTTCGGAATTTTTCCGGCGAAAATAGAGTATCTGGGGAGTTTTGACGGAATAAAGAAAGGTGTTTTTTGTAGGCCTGTGAGTACTGTTTCTTCACATTTTTATTTCTTAAAAAATTAACTTTGTCATAATGAAATAAATGAGATAACTATTTTAATTTTCAGAAATTTATTCGCACAAATATTGATAGTGATATAGGACTATGAGTCTGGAGAAGTCGCAAATCTGAAGATTTTAAGATTTTGATGTGGTTTTTGGTAATATTATTTTTTCGATTATGCAATATTACAGGAAATTAAAGTCTAAGTCTGAGCCTCCTTAATAATTCTAAAAATATATTATCTAAGTATTTGGACATCGATTGATCTTGTGTCCTTTAATACCGCAGCCACTAAAGATAAGTTGTGCTCACTGCCGTCCCATGACTTATGACTTCCTGATATTGGACAGCATTCCTAACTCTAATTTCACCTTCCTCAGCCACTAACTGACCCTGTTAAGCCTGTAAAACACCCCAACATGAAATAAATCGTCTACGAGATTATTGCTTCTGCTTTCATCGTTGACGATACCAGTTTGACTGGTTTACTTTTCCGGGAAGGATAACATACAGCGGAATCGCTCAATCAAACGATTTGATTCCCTCGATCGCTTTTATCTACTTGCGATTCCTTGGCTTTACAGAATTGGCTCGGCCAATTGTACCAACGCTTGTAACCATCTTTGAAGTTGCAATAACTCCCATTATAAATCCAATCTCACCAAAATTGGAAGTATCATACGAGAGTATCCGTAGGATTGACGCGTCTTTCCCACACGCTGAAACCTCGCGTTGATTATCACTGGATTCTCGCATTTCGCACACTGTGAGTGGAATTTATGATTCCATTTGGTACACAGCTTAGGCTGATTCTTGATAAGTCGGGAGACCTAACTTTTCCCGACCGGTTGAAGAATCCGAACCGCATTTTTTCAAGCAAATTTTTCGCCATTCGTCGTATTTCGATAATATGAGGCGAAAATCCTCATCGATCAAGAACAAAGATCCAATCCACAAGATATTGTTCTTCATATGGTAGTAACTTTCTCTTTTGATACTAAAGTATGGATCGAGGTATATCTTGTGACGCGGATATCCGACATCAAGTTAAATTTTGAGTCGTTTTAAGGCTCAGCTTAGCAAAAGAAGATTTAGCTTCTTTAGTCTAATATCCAGGAGTTGATGCTGACTTTAAGGTGATAATTGCACGAAGGGATTGATTTTATTTTATTAGGGTGGTTAAATGAGTGTTGAAACACGTTAAACTGTTTTAGCGTGGTTTCGGGGATCTGACGATCAACTTCGTATTCGTAATAGCAGACTACAGGGGCATCTATCTATCTGCAGGCTAAAGGTCAGCTTCGGACTCACTTGCCGTATCATTAATGATGTTCACAGAGCGAGCCAGCAATCCATGTCGATCTTATAAACAAAGCTACGACGGAAATAGCTATTGAAGCAGCTTGTAGCACCGATTATCATTCTTAGATTTATCCCTTCTCTGAATACTCTTTTCTAGCAACGAGTTCTCTGTAGTGCTTGCAGAATTAGACGAAATCGGCGGTACGTAGTGTGAATCTGCTTGTTGAGAACAAGCCGAATGATCATTTTCTTGAGTCAAAAGTGAGACTACGGAGCTCATTCAGCAAAGATTTGCTGAGCCCAAGTTCAAAGCCATACGTGAAGCCAGACAACTTTACCTAAGACTTGATATAAGAATATTAAATTCGGTTGTATTGAGTATTACTCATAACTTCATCTTGTATAACTGGATACTATGATTCACCAGACTTTGTATTCAAAGTGATCTGGATTAATAGTCGGAAACAAGAATGGCTAATCAGGTCTCCACTATACCTTAAATCTACGGCAATACCAGTAGCAGAAAAGAGAAGAAAAGCTTCTTAAGCACAACAAATTTGTTGAACATAACCAGATATCGATGGATTGCGAAGTTCAAATAACAAGACGCATTGAACGTTGAACGCGCTGTCACTAGCCACAAATTATTCACGAAATCCTAAGAATCCAGGCAATAAGTCAGCTGACTGTAAAAAGATGTTTGCTATCAGCGACCGTCAACAGACACAGGCAAAGAAGAGCTCTTTATTTTCTGCAACGGGTATATTAAAAGAATATTTAAACATATGTTATGCAAAGAATCAATTATAACAATGGGGATCGATCAGATATGACGTAATTAGAACGAACAATCGAAACGGCGGCCCCCCAAAGCTGCGGCTGTTGCTGCTGCTGTTGCTTGTAAAATAACGTTCAAAAAAGTTGGTTTCAAGGGATTGGCAGCTAAGCCCCTCATGCGTTTATTGACCAGCCAATTAAAAGAATAAAAAGTAGAGCGAGAATGGGGTGGATCTTGGCATTATCTGATAAAAATAAAATCGCACGGTTGTATCAGAAAAAGGTTGTGTTTACATTGTTCTTTTGAAACTTATTTTCCACGAGAACTCTTGATCAAGAATTAGATACAAAGACGATGCACGATCCAGAGGATTTTTTTTGTTTTCAAAGTATTGACATCGATTAGAGGATCATAGCTAACTATGAGAATGCGCGAATTGACGAGTAAGTGTAAATTTGAAAAAATTCAAAATCTTTTGTTCGGCTTTTACAACTAGAAATTATAAATTATGTGTTGTTCTTTTACATGTTAGAGAAAAAGAAAAAGAATTTACCAACCATCTTTTGAAGCGTAAAGCACCGGTCGATTTGAAAAAAATAATGAGGAAGGTATAAAAACCATTTCGACATAGTCATGTGCAAACACAATTGCATAATATGCATGCACTTATTTACAAAAATGGCAAGTACTTGAACTGAAACAATATTGGGGGGGGACTATTCCCAAGGTCCATAATCGAGCTTCGTATTTACAGGGCAGATCCAAGAGGAAAGCAGATTGTGCAAGTACAGGGATCGAAAAGAGCTTAAAGTTGAGAAGATTCAAAGCAGCCCGGAAAATGGGGAAAACAAAACAAAACGCACCCGGGAAGAGAAAGGATGTTCGTGCTCATGCTCATGCGCACCCCCCATGTTTCACTGATACGCCCCATCCATCCATCCATCCATCCCTATAACCAGAGCCGTAAAATAGGTAAATACGCTAAAACTTCTGCATGGTGGGGAGAAAACCGGCCATGACTATGAAGACTGAAATACATGCTCCAAAGACCCTTAAACAAATAGTAAGCTTCATGAGACAGTATCAAAGCCTCTCTCTGTTCATGTCCCTGATTTGCCGCGAGCTTGTTGTCATTAGTCGATTGTTTGTTTCCTCGGGCAGAATTGGACTAATTAATTACCGTAAAAAATAGAAACTCGGCCAGTTTCGTTCGATTTAGGGCTATAATAATAGTAGTCAAAAAGTGAGTAGTGTAAATCATCTATCGGTATAAACGGCAGACAACTGAACTCCCCCTAATGCTCTTTTAAAAACGCCTCTTCACGTGACCATGATATATCTTAGTCAGCAGAAAGACACGATAAAACAACCCCCATCCTGAATACGACGTCCAATACATCACGCATCTTAATATTATCTGTCTGGACTGGTTTCGAAACTACACAAATCATATAGCCAAAACATCGAAAAGATGTTCGAAGCTAAGAATATGTAGAATAAATGAAATATTTAACTCGTAGTTCAAACTCTGTTGATCCGTATTCAAGACTGGTAATGAGTATCCCCCCCAAAAATACCAAAAAGATAAAGATAACATTTATACAAACTCGATAACAAACTTGTTCGTCATATCAAGAAACTTCTAGAAAATTTCCAAGTCCATAGTTTTATTGGCTTATTCAAGACTTAAAGTGCTAAAATAAACATAAATTGGTTAGCGCTATCTCTACGTCGTTCTCTATCTTTGTGGTTTTCTAGATTATTTTCTTGTCTAAAAAACCGAAAAGATACAGATCAAAAATTGTCGAGCTCTGGTACTAAAAATACTGGAGCGAGTCATACAATTACTAAAATCTTTCGATCGCTTCTCTAAAGCGCATTTTGCATGCCACAAGCATAAATGCACCTTTGTTGACGGGTGAACTTGCTAAATGGCATTTATCTCAGATTTATCTTCTTAACGTCCGACAAAGATAGAGTGACCCAGAAAAGAAGCAATGATCTTAAAAATTGGGTAAGAATTCCTGTCACGACATTCAGCCCCTACCGATGCAGTAGATTTAGTTAATGTAGATTTTTTTCAAAAGATAAAAATGAAAAACAAAAATTCATATCTGCATTATTAATCGCATCGATCGCAAATTCTCTTGCCTACCGTGAAGGAGAACTTATTGAGGCATACTCATGACTTGTAAAGGCATTTTGATAAGCAATCTTAAATGTTAGATAACGAAATTCGTTACTCATTTCCTCTGGAATCTTCCCGGATAAAAAAAATGATCATTGTCTCGCCATCAAAGCTTTCAATTTTTCATTTATCATTTTCATTTTATTAAATTGAGTATTTAGCAATAAGCTCGGCACCAGGAAGCCTTGAGATCTGAAAAATAATATAAATTTGGAGGCATCTGGAGAGGCATGCGTGATTTTGTAAGTTCCTGAACTTCAGCTGAAGTATGAGCATGTGAATAGAGAGTATAGTAATTAAGATCCGTTTCTACAACAAGCTTTCTATAAATGATGAAATTCTGTTGAAATCTTTGCTTGCTTTCCTATCGAAACTGATTCATTCTGCTCATATCCCATTTTCTTTCAAAAAAGGACTACAAAACCTAGATGCGTCTTGGCAGTAGTAATATGTGTATATTGAATTATAAGATGTTTCATTCTTCTTCTTTGTCAAATCGAAATTCACATTTTTGCCAGATGCATCTAACAAGCTGTCCATAAGTTGAGTTCAGGGCTGTGAAGTCATATTTACTTTCTCCTCTTCTCCTGTAGTTTTCTAGTTTGGAGCATAATTCAGCAGACAATTAACCAAGATCAAAAACTTACCTGATGATACCAGAATTTTCTAATTAGAACTGCTCAAATACTTGATCAGCTATTTTTTCAATGATATTCATTGACATACTGATTTCATCATCTTCTTGCTTACTTCGGTCTAAAAATAGCATAAATGAGAAATATTTATTCCCTCGATTATATCCGTTAGATCTTATCTTATACTTAGTTGAGCTCAATATGCTATGGTGGCGAAAGCTATTTATATCAATGATGTAATGAGCAGATGTGGGGGGCATAAATCTCTGCTGCGCCAAAGCCCCCTACTAATTCTTGACTAAACAAGTCGTTATGAAATATTTGCGGGGATGATCTGCGAAGCAGAAACCTCTTAATGGGTCCTTAAAAAAGCTGGCTCTGATTGGACAATAACTTATACCCCGTTTTTATTTTGTCAATGGGGGTGTGAATTTAGAAATTGGATCAACCCGTTCCTATTCTTGTTCTCTGTATACTGTATCTACACTGCCGCGTCGCGTCTCTTATATGTAATTCTGGCTACTGCTACACCGAGCAATGCGTTCAAATTGATTTACTTTTTTGGCTAATTTAACACATCTTCTATGAAACTTGACATCAATTACTTCTCGATACTGTACAGAGATTCCCACTACTTGCACCTCAGTATGAGTTTTCTCTCATTTGATAATAAAATAGTAGCTATAATTAATTATCATATGGGACTTGTTCTAAGTATAGATGCTTTTTGATGTCTTCGTCTGTTCAATATCTTAGTAGATTTCGTCAGTCTCGAAGTATCTAGCTCTTCGATATAAAGAATGAACGACGATTAAAGGCCTGCTCACGTCATTGCGAGAAGCTTAAACCGTCAAAAACAAGATGTGGTTTTCAATGATCAACCAGATTGAGAGCTAGATACTAGATCATGATCAGTCAAAGCTTACGCTTGGTTGAATTTGATGTGGATACAGTCCCCTCAATTTTCCGGAATCAGCTAGATCAAAGAGCAGACGGTAGCAGTTACAAAATCTAAGTTTTGACTATAAGTTAATGTGCTGACATTGATATAACTAGACGACTTGCAAATTAGATACTATTCTCTACGAAAACAGGAGCGAACGTTTAAGCTACTTCATCTGTTCAAGCCATATTTTCTCGCCGCTTTCAGGATGTAGGCTCCATTCTTATGTTTTTCGATACCGACAAAAACAACGGTGAGATTTCCGCTGTACATTCTGTCTGGCCAGGAGTGAAATTAATACTTCGTTTCTGGAGTGCAAAAAGGACGACTACATCAAAGTTGTTAGGAGCAAAGTAAACTCGACATCTTGGCGTCCATTATGACGCTAAGAATCTAAATTTTGCTCTCTGTGACTATTTCTCATCAGAGCCTTGCTAGGGCACTTAAACTCACGATCGTGCTGATTAGACATATTGTCTCTGAATATGTTTATGTCCATGTCACTCTCGAGATTTTATTGCTTCAAGCCGGATTGGACCAGGATTGAGATCTGAAAAAGAAAAAGTATTCAATTTTTTCGCCTCTGATTTCAATACATTTCCATTTTTACTCGTCGGCTGCGTGTTAAAGGAACTAAAAAAACCTGGGGTAGATGTGTAATTAAACTATTTATTTCAATGTTGTATCAGCCGTGAAATTTTCTTTTTGGGGCAAGTTTGCGGATAAACTAGTATTGCTCTACTTATTGAGGTAATTGAGCTCGCGCAGCAAATGGTAAGATGCCAGTGTTGAATACAACAATGATTTTGAAACCTCTCAAGTTTCGAGTTGAGCACAATTTTTTCTAAGACTACAACAGATCACGGATAAATCCGATAGTTTACATAATTCTTTCACACTTCATTCCAGAATAGGTAAACTCCGGATGCTGTTGAGTAAAGACCTTCGTTGAGGCATCATGTCCAAAAGTTTGAATCAGAAAAATGCCTGCCTATCATGTCTTTGGCATATCCTTCTAATCCTCACTCGTGCACTTGCGATTGTTCGTCGTATTTAAATAGTCACTTTTATTTTGAAAGTACCTTATGGCTTCTATACAGCCTATTAAAGATACGTAATTTAGATTAATTGGACACTCACACTCAACCAGCATTCGCGGATACCACTACGAGAAATGGAGTTACCTCCTGTACTTTCTCTTCCGTGAAACCTTTGATTGTTCTATTATGCCTCAATCAATGTATAAATTTTATAACCTAGGAAAGTAGATTCAAAACTAGTAATTTTCCGTCTCAAGTAGGATAGGTATCAAGGCTGACCAGACTTTACTTAGAAGAACAGCCCGGATGGCATACCGCTACACCATTTGACCCTAAGCAGGATGAAAGAAAACCTTCCCAGGGTGATTAGAGTTTTGAAACTGATATATCACCTACATCTGAAACAGACGAGCCTGATCCTGTGGTTCGAGTAGACGAAGCAACGAAGCTGGTTGATGATTTCGCTGATCTAGTTCGTTATCAATCCTAAATAGTATTACGAGATTTTCTTGAAATACTTAGGGAATTAAGCGCTTTACGCGAGATAAAAAGGAATTATGGCAGATCTCACGTGGGCCATGCCAAGGACTTGGGGATAGATTTGTCAATTCTTTCATTTCATTTGCTGAGGCGGAGTTAAGGTTAGGAAGATAATTTTATTTAGTTTTACATTTAATTTTAAGTAACATTTTACTATTTTCATAAAAAATTACAAAACTAACAGATTTCGTTTTGCCTAGTATTCACATATGGATTCTATATCTTATCCATCTTCACAAGGAACGCGTTAAACTGACACGCTCAGTCGTAAAGGAAATTTTTTTTGATAACGTGACGCGAATCAGTGGATGGAAAAAGCAGTTGCTTTCTGGATTAATTGAAAAAAAGATTGTATATTCACGGCCCCGATTTCTTAATGGTATCGAAACGACCCCTAGTACTTACTCAATTTATAAAAGGACCCTATTAAGGGGCGTTGTGGGAAGCAGGGACATATACAACGGATCAAACCAACTCAAAGCGTTGTTGTTTATTTTATTTTATATTTTATTTTTAAAGAAAGCAAACCCCTAAAACATATATTTTTTTTTAATTTTATTTTAAATCCAAATTTGTATGTCAATAATCACGTGATTACTTGATGGTAAAACCCAGAAGAAACAAGATACAAACGATATCGCTTCATTTTATCTCACAACATCAAAGATTACTCTGTTTTTTTTTTATCTTTATTTCCATCATTCACCAGAACCTTTTTTAATTTTTTATTACAATTGAATCCTGAGAATTCCAATAGGTGAAAGGATCTGGAATTGACTAAATCATATATTAAAACTAAGATTTAAAAAATTAAATTAAATTAAGCAGAATAAAAAAAAAAAGGGTTTTTTTCCAGAAAAAGTAAACGATCAATTAAAACTCTATTTCTTTTTTGGGGGGGGGGTTAATATATCCAATCTTAATCATAGCCTTGCACATTATTTATCAATTTGAAGGTTGACCGGTCATCACCGACCTGCCAAAAAGTGTATTTATTTAATCCTCGTGAATACAATTAAATAAAAAAAAAAAAAAATCCGTGTCGTGATATGAAAAAAATAAAAACAGAAGTAATAAGTAAAGCACACAGACAAATTAGCAGAAATTTTAAAATTATCTGGAAGATGAAGGGTTGTGGAAAAAAGGAAAAAAAAAAAAGAGTTTGGTCAACAAACATAATTTTCGTTTGTTTTATGATATCAGGCCTGTTTGTTATATCCCGAAATACCGAACATGGATATTTGTTGCCATAAAACCGATGAATACGCTAAATTATGCATGATGTAAAAAAAAGAAGGAAAAACAAACCAATCGTGTACTCAGAATTTCAATTTAGCGCGAAAATAGCCCTGTAAGATCCTGTCTAGCGTCATTTTTATCCTTGTCTTTGAGGGAAGAAATTATACTTTTTTTTAACCTGTTTTACGGCTCGTAAGAAAAGAAAGTTTAATTGAATGACAGTTTGAAAATCACGAAAAGCATGTGTCATGAACGGGGAGTTAGGTCGCGGGTAGGTTAACTCTCATCTCACTCTCTACGGAACGCAACATATATTTGAGACCTTCAAATATTGACAGACTTCTTATATCCCACACCATCATCTATGGGAACTTTACTAATGTCCTGACAACCTTACAAAATTTTTGTTTTTGTTTTTGTTTTGTTGTATTGTATTGTGTTTTGTTTTTTATTTTTTGCTTTTCCATTACGGCCATGGCATCATGTGATGATATCGGGTTGTTGTTATTAATATCATAATTTGTTTTTCTTTTCTTTTTATCTTTATCAGTCAGTGTAATAAGGGATATGAAACGGATATTCCTGTTCTTCCCTAGTATTAAGCATGGAGATTGGAGATTATCAAATGTTAATCATTTTTATCAGTTAAGTTTCTATCTAGCTAGCCAACGACCGCAACCCTCCCTCCCCCTTCACCACCAGTAGCAGCAACGGGACTTCTCAGGTTGAGCGGGGGTGGATAATAAAATAATTAGATTTTTCTATTATCAAATCAAGACTTTATTTACTGGGGTGGGTATATTTGAGCAAAAAATTAGGATTGGCTTCTTGGCCTCAATTTGATTTTCATATTCCAAAAGTCCGATTTGATTTGATGTGCATTCTACATAGAAGTAAACGTCGATCCAACAAAGACTAAAATAGATCAATTAATTTCTCTTGGAAGTAATGACCAACCCAAGTCAGACCCTCTTCAGCAGCAATCCAGAAATTTCCATCGTGTGCGTTTTACACAAGTAATAGGCGCCATACTATCAATCTAACCTGGGTCTAAAAAAATATTGATTCCGTCTTTACGGGCATAATGAGATTTATTGGCTAGGAGCGAGCTGTCCTGATTCAATTAGTTACATGCTCAACATGGCATTAGATAACAGTCCTGATTTCATACAACGTTCGTCAAAGAATGTTTTACATTCGTGTATGAATCTTAGTAGTGTCCATAATTCTCCGTAATCATTGAAAGAAAGAAAGAGAGAAGTTGATTGTGTAGATTGTGTGTAACTACATTAATCGATTTCTTAAACGCCCAATCTACCGAATTACAAAACAAACGACATGAAAATTGATTGGTAGGTCTTTGTTCTCACCTTATGGGACTGACTGACTTTGCCGCTGCAACATTCGCATTGGAGAATGGCTTTGTTTACAGTGTCACTCTATCAAGATAAGAATCTCTAAGTAATACTGATTTTCGGTACAAGTTTGTGTATCAAACATAAGCGCGCCTAGGCTAAGTTACATCTGATATTATCCACGGAAGAGAATGTTGTTTGCGAATCGATGAAACGTCTTTGCAAACATTATGGAAATCATTTAAAAGTTGGAGATGATAGAAAGGCGCAACCAATGCACTAATTGGTACCCTGCTTTGGATACGGCAATCTAAATAAATATAAAAGGTCGAACATTTACGTTGGCCAGGAAACTTGAACTGTTCCAGATGCCACTAAGCCAAATGCGTAGTCGACTGGGGGATAGAGGTGGGAAACCGGGGGGTGGGAGGTACCAGGTACCAGAAGCGTTTGCCTTTATCATCAACCCCTTTTTGGCCTAAAACCCAACCCTGTAAATCGTGGGAAAGAGAAAAAGTGGAACCTGCCGAGGGGCAAATCAAAATAGATGACTAATTTGTGGATACCAGGAAGGGAGACTCAATCTTACTTACCGCCCAGAGTTGACTAAAAATAGTTAAAAGCCCCATCCCCACGCTTCAAATGAATGCCAGGAATCTGGGCTGATCTCATACTCGATAAATAGTATTATTTAGTCATCATAAGTCCCGGTGATCAGTCGTATATAGGGCTAGACAATATCAGTGTCCATATCAATATCGATCAGTTGTTAAGTCGAGTAGATGTTACAAAGATGTGAGGATGTGAAGATGTGAAATTGTTTATAGATGAGGATGTTTGGTTAACAGTATCAGAGCCTAAAAACAAATGATAGATTCATTCCTGTCGTCAAATGCGACTGAGATACGACAAGCTCCGTATCAATCGTGTTTTTCTCGTATTTCCAAGCTGTCACACGGATCTAAGTTTTTGAGAGAATAAATAGGACTGGCCATGATCCATCTTGCTAGATAATAGAGTTGTATAGGTCGCGCCATGATACCACTGTTGCTATTTCTTGTTGTTTCTGGATGAGAGCCAGCCAGTTGGGTATCTGGTGTTGTAGGTCACAAATGATGCTTAACTACCGATTCAAGTACTGACTAAGTCTGTAGCTCCAGTAGGACCTGGAAAACAGACAATAGTAATGGCCCCATCTATAGCCGAAACTGGTAAGACGACAATGAGTATTGGAGCATTCATTCATTCATTCATTGTTGGTGTTGTTGTTGTTGTTGTTAGTGGTAGTAGGTGAGCCTGAGGCCTGCCTCTGAATATAAACAAGGAGCATTATTTAATAAGACCGACCCCTGTCCTTCTTCCCTTCCGCCCCTGAACTGACGAATTCCATTCTAAAAATAAACGCACCCCTCGCTCGCTTCCCCCCGCCTTGTGTGAGCAAGCAAGCAAACAGGGGATGCTCGGTTCAGCTTTGCCCGTGCAGCCAGAGGTTCATTCAGTCAGGTCAGGTCTCCATAATGGCTAGCCTAGTCGGGTCTAGTCCAGCCTTGCCCTACCCCAGCTCTGCACCTGCCCTGCCACTCTCCGGGTACCAGGCTTGCCAGCTGCAGGCAGATGAGACAATTCCTAAAATAACACTTACTCGATTTCTGTCTCCCCCCCTCAGCCATCCGATCCACCGACACCCATCCACCCTTCCATCTAGCCCAGCCATCACCGCTCATTCTTTCTCCCACGTTTAATCTATCCATCTATGCTGGTTTGTATGTCAAACAACTCTCTAACTCTGACCAACTCACGCCCTTTTGACTCGCCTTTTATTTCCCCATAGATCCAATCACAACTCCCATTGTACTACGATCTCATTTAAACGGTTTTTATCTCATTTCCTTCAATCGCATATTAACTGACCAATTGTTCAGTCTGAACAACTTCGCGCACTCCGTCGACGACTTTCTTCAATCCAAGCTTGGAAAGAAGCGGGTTGTGTTAAAAAGATTGACCAAATTCCGTCAAAGGAAGGGCACAAATAGGACAAAATATCAATTTTAACCTATTTCGAAAAATTTTCCGAGTCAGAAATCAAAGATAAAAATTGAACTTCCAAGAGCGGAACCTTGAGTTTGTCTTCCAGATAGATGCTGTTTGTTTTTCTGAAGTTTCTCATAGCTATTTCGAGCCCCTAGCAATGAAAGGAAAGAGGAAGCCAAATTTGTTGAGCTTAGACACTGGCGCCGCCAATAATAATTTAAGAGCTAGTCCGCTGGCTTCTCCTGGAATACCCTCAATGCTACAACGACGAGGTCTTGAACGCTCTGCATCAACACCACGGATGATGACAACTCCAATGTACGGTCCTGTCGGTGGAATGACTTTATGGCCTCAATTAGGATCCTCCCGTCTTGGAACCAAAAAATCATTTCAAGATAATATGAGTAATTATAATCTAGCTGCTGAGGAAGGATCAGAGACATCAACAGGTGTTCAAATGGCCACCCTATTGCCTGGTGTAACTGTTGGTGGTGACGCTTTTGATAGAGCTCACTCGACTGAAGATACTAGCTCTTCTGGCTATCCAGACGGGCCAATTCTTATGTATGAACCTAATATTTATCTTTACTCGGAACCGGGTATTGATGAGATAATGAACTTTGATGTCGTTATTAATGTGGCGAGAGAGGTTAAATGTCCGACTGAAATTACTGATATTATATCACAAGGCCCCCAACGACAAAGAGATTTTCCTTCAGCTCGGTTAGACCGAGCCAAGTCTGACTCAGGCTTAGAAAATAATACAGCCAGATCTTTAATATCATTACCTTCAAAATCATCAAAACAAAACCATATGTTAGAATACATTCACGCCCCATGGGATCATAATACAGATGTCAAAGACGAATTATGGGATTTATGCCAAATTATGGAGTCGAGATCAATAATGGGAAAAAAAATACTAGTGCACTGTCAACAGGGCGCAAGTCGATCTGCTACATTAATTATTGCCTATGGCATGTATATCAACCAAAACATTGGGCCCAATGAGTCATACAAAATTGTACAGTCAAAGTCCCCGTGGGTGAACCCAAATATGTCTCTACTATTCTCTTTAAACGACTTTAAAAAAGTAATTAACGAAAAAAAATACGAGAAAAAACAAACGAACAAGTAGTATTGTTTGCAAAAATTCGCCGTCACCTTTAATTGAGGCTCTATCATCAAGTTCTACGGAGACTCGCAATATTAACTATAAACAACCACCTGAGCCAATCAAATTCAAATTAGAAACATATATGGGTCACGCTTGGGTGATCGCCTAGCCTAAAAGTTACGTTATTATGAAAAGTGGATCATGAAATAAGCTGCCACTTTGCCGAAAATATAAAACCAAAAAATTCCTCAAAGAACAACATACCTAATAACTTCATAAAGTCTCATTATCACTACCTTCATCAAAACCGCAAATTTATTTTTGTTCAGTTATATTATAAGACAAATTAAATATAAACTCTATATATCAATACAACATGTTATCGAATTTAAACCTATCTCTTAGGTCCAGATCTGGCTGAGTATTTAATTTTTTTAAACCAGCCGAAATTATCGAATAATGCTTAAGCTACAGACAAGTTATTTAAGATTCTCAAAACCAAAAAATTAATAAAAAAATTCAAAGTTTGAGTTAAAAGCAAAAAAATCTTTAAACTCAATTAAATTTCCAGAGAGGCTGTGATTCATCCTAATTGTAAAAATTATTCTATGTGATACTTCTGTCTCCCCAGTAACCTCGGAGCGAAAACAATGGCCCAGCGAGCCCCCCCGAATGACTAATCATCGTGCAACAAATTTGAAAGGTTAAGTTTGTGCGTCACAGATGAAGTTAACTTACAGAGTTGAAACCCATCATCTATCACCAGTTTGAAAAGTTGGCTTCTCACCCTCAAATACTCATTTCTAGGTTAAGATATGATACATTTATTGATTTCTGACTTCCTTGTAAATTTACTTTTATGGTGAGTTCCACTAAAATCTTTTAGGAATTGCTCATCGCTGTTTTTCCAATCCATATATCGATTTGGGGGGTCTCAACAAATACCCCGTATCCGGTCAAGTAGGGACAAATTTTCGATTTCCTAAAAAATAAAATAAAATAACGCCGCTTTTGTTTTAGATTTATTTTCTTCCGCTTTACAAAGAAACTATGATCTTGCAACTATGGTTTCTGCTAATTACTATCGTTGTCCTTCATTCTTCTAAAAACACCGTCAAGGATTCAAGTTGATTGTAGGGAACAGAAAGGATCTCAACGAGGATTAAATAGAGATAATTTGGCTACGGCAGCGGGCGGATAAATATTTCACGTTAAATTGCTTCATTGTTGGTCTACTTTTAGAAGTAGTCTCGTGACATGACACAGCCAGCCAGCCAATCAGCTTAGTTAGTCTAAAAATAGGCAGCCAGAGAAAACCTAAACCTCTCACTCTACCTGTAGTTGTGGCTGATGATCAAGGCTAGATAGGGTTCGTACTAATGGAGTTGAAATTTGTATTGATATTTAGAAAATTCCATAGAATTTTTTTATTTATGTTATTTTTTTCTTGTGGGTTTAAATGATTGAATGAATGTTTACTCTATTCGCTAGCGGCTACCTCATCTATTTGCATGGGAGTCGATGATAGATACGCTCTCACACTCGCTATTACCCTTTCTTTAAAAGAAATAAAAGAAGAAATGGTGTACCCATGTCACGCTCAGCCTTGGTACCGACTAGTGTCGGTGCTCAACACCATGATCCACATATTTACAAACACACGTAGGATAAATACCCTTATTTCGCCCAATTTTTAAATTTCCTGTCATAGGAAAAGTGACTGATCAAAAAGAGGCTACTTACAAATACAAAACTCAGGACTAATTCATGTGCAAAACCTGCCAACGGTGGCCCAGCAGTTTGAAGCAACGCGCAACCGTCTTTGCACATGTGTCCTAAGGGGGGGGGCTGTAGTTGAAATGGAGTCCAAAGTACCGACCGCAAAGCTTTGGGACTACTGACAAGTAGCATCGATCGCTATATCGATCGATTCGACTAGATTAACTTCGCTGAGAGTGTCCGAGCTGAC
>PEDP01000509.1:0-23214 GCA_002918395.1 Erysiphe pulchra | reverse complement strand
GAAAAAAAAAAAAAAGTTATAGATTGTTCACAATTTTATTTATTTTGCTGTTTCATCCCCCCACCCCCAAAAAGAACTCTGTGTCGATGAGTAGTGCCTTAATTAATCCAAAATTTACGATTGGTTTCTCAAGTTTTTTTTTAGGAAAGAATTAGGGATAATTAAGTTCTACACGTATCGATATCTAGACTGTGCTTGGGAAACTTCGAGAGGGGAGGAATACTAGAACGTAAACACTAACAGCTAGTATTCGAATTTACATGAGGAAAGCTGGAAAGTTCAGATTCAGGTATATATTTTGGCAAAAAGTTGACTTTTGCTAAACAATGTATTAAAATTAGTACCCTTATGCCTTACCTAGTGACCTCAAAAGTACTGTAATGTTGGAGGCTTTATCGTAGGAATTATTTAAACTGAATTCACTAACAACATGATTTTCCGTCCGGACTTATAAGCCCTAGAGGCTGCGTTTGTGCGGACTATCTTACAATACTAATAATCCGTTTACCAATCATTACTTAAGAGCCCTGAATTAACGCCTCAACTATTCTTGACGCCTGCAGTGACATTTTTATAACAAACTCCCTCGATGCAAGCTCCAATCCTTCATTCTCGTACACAGTGTTATTTTTCTCAATTTGCTTCAATTCCAAGGAGATTTTTGAATTTTTCATATGCCACACGTATTAACGGTTTAGTGAACCAATCGGCCGGCATTTCGGCTGTTGGGATATATTTAATAGCCAGTTTGCCCTCATGAACAAGATCCCGGATGTGATGGTAACAGACGTCGATATGCTTTGATCTGTCATGAATATGTGGATTTTTTGTCAGAGCAATTGCTCCCTAATTATCTCCCCGCATATTAACTTCATGACTGTTTACCCCAATAAATTCCGGGACATTCAGATCACGAAGTTTCTGTGCCCCCCATTGGCCTTGTGCTACTTGTGTGGATTGAGCCATGTCTTTAGACTTACAGCTCGATCGAGCTACACATCGCTGTTTCTTTGATACCCAACAGAAGGGCCCCCCATAAAACATTCCTACTCCCCCTGACACGCTTTTTCTATCAGCCGTATCACTTCCCCAGTCTGCATCAGTGTACATAACAAAATGATTATGGTGATCTTCCTTTCCGGGTCCAAATCTTAACTTTTGTTTCAGGGTAGATCGTAGGTATCGCATTAATTCCTTTACTGCCAGATTATGTCGAGATGCTGGGTTGCTCATATGTCGCGCAAGGCAACCAAGAACAAAAGCTATATCTGGGCGAGTTAATGTCATTGCATACATTAAGCTACCAATCATTCTTTGATAAAGAACAGTGTCGAATTTTTCTTCTGTTTCCAAGGTAAGCTGTAAATTCTCATATCCCGCAACTGGTACTGCCTTTTTATGCTTACTATGAGTGAAACCAAAATCATTGAGTACTTTATCAAGATAGTGTTCCTGATCAAGATAAAGGGTTCTGCAATTTCTATCTCTAGTTATTTTAACACCAAGAATCTTTCGAATCTCTCCCAGATTCTTGGTATTGACCCTTCCTGATAAATTATTTTCAAAACAAGTTATATGTTTCTTAGTATTAGCTGCGACGTCAATGTCATCTACGTAAATAAGTAGAAAAATGTACCTAGAGTCTTGAATGAAAAGACACGGGTCTGCCTTGCTTTTTCTGAAGCCGAATTCACTTATTAAGAAATTACTTAAAAGTAGGTTCCAATATCTTCCAGTCTACTTTAATCCATATAAACTTCTTAAAACTTTTAGTACTTTGCCGTTTGAAACTGCAACGCCTTCAGGTGGAGTAAGGTATATCTCTTCTTTTAAATGGCTTTCGATGAATGCGTTTTTTATGTCGAATTGAAAACATTCCAAATCAAGTTTGGCAACTATGGCCATAAACAAACGAAGTGTATCCATACAGATAGTAGATGCAAATGTTTCGCAATAATCAACACCATAAACCTGACTAAAACCACGTGCTACGAGTCTTGCATTATATCGTTCAATATCTCCATCAACTATATCTTCAATAGTGAAAACTCATTTTGTAGAAACGAGATTTGATCCCTTTGGTAAGGTTGACTCTTTCCAAGATTTGTTTAAGATTAGTTGATTAATTTCTGTTTTTATTGCCTCCTCCCATTCTTTTGACTGAGGACTGCTCGCTACTACTTTGAAATTTTTAGGGATGGAAATACCTTGTATTTCCTTTAATACTAGCGCATGACATTTTATCATACCTTGCATATCAAAGATCAAATATAAGTTGTTTTTTAATTTATTACTTACTAGTTTTCTATGAATGATGGGCTTTAAAATAGTAACAAGGGCTGAGTTTAGTTTATTATATATTTTCCTTTTATCTTGGTTAAGCAATAGAGCTAAAATGGCCCGAATACATTTAGCTTGACTTTCTATATCATCGTCTCTAGTACGTTTGTTTTTGTTTCTTGTTCTGAATGAATAACGTGGTTCAATAGTAGTCAGTGTTGAGGGGTTTTTGTCGTTAAGTTCATTATATTGATTAAACACCAGAATTTTGCTGGGCAGTCCGCTGCATATGTCATGGTTCGAATCGAATTGCATTTTCTGTAGTTTGAAAAGCTCTTTCTGCAGGCCCATTTTGATGTGACGATGCTATAGTAGTGTATTGAGCAGTAACGCCATCTTTTGATTGCCAGTTATCCATAACTTTCTTTAATTCGGGTGCATTTCTGATTTACAAGCTATAAGCTTTTCCCCAGTTATCCTTTCCTCTTTTAGTTTCCACTCTCTTAGAGCCTCTGTTGTATCATTTTTTGTGCAGAGTGGAATTGTCCAACTTTTTCGAGTAAAACTGTCGATAATTTGCAAAAAATAAACAAATCCAAGAATTGACTTCACAAAAGGACCAGCATTATAGATCGAAATAAGTGCAAGAGGCTTCTTCTGGTGTATTTCTAATTTCTTACAACTTTTTTTCATTCTGCCGATTTTGCATGATCTACAAATTCGTTTTTCTTTAGGTGGTATTTGTATTTTATCTATACCACTAGCAACTTTGTGCAAGTGGCGTATTGCATTAGTGCCGTAGTGCCCAAATCTTTTGTGAAGTAGTTGGTTTCTTCTTTGACGAGCTTTTGGGTACCGATAATCCTTTGCGTCATCTGAAATTACATCAGTGCTATATTCATCTAACTTTGAATGCACATTTTTATCGGTATTCTCTGATGATATGTCACAATTTAAATTTCTTGTTAACTCGAGTGCATGATCACTATTTATAAAAGAAATTGATTTCAAAATAAATAACCCGTTCTTTTGCTGGGCATGGATAAATGTTTTGCTGTCTTTATTGAAGTTCATACAGTCTTAGAGTTTTTTAAAATACATGTTTTTAAAATCATGTAATCCAATGATACCTTCTTTACATAAACGTCGAGCAGAAATTAAACTTATGCCTAGTTCGGTACAAGGAAACAATCTTTAATTAAGCAAGATGATCCATCTTCTGCTATAGCTTCAACAATGCCTTTCCTCTTTGAGACTAGGGTACCACCTCCTACTTGAATTATTCTTTTCTTTATTTTTTGTAGTGGTCCTCTAAAAAGGTTCACATCATCAGTCATATGTGACGAAGCGCCGGTATCAATCGGCCATTGAACAGGAATCTTATGATTTGTATTTCTTTTCTGACTTGTCAATACTGCAATTTCTTGCTCAGAGTTATCTGATGACTCTTACCAGATGATGATATGTCATTTTCAGATTCATCATCATCATCAATATTTTCAGCACCCAAAAGACCATGTTTAGTTTTATTCTTTAGAAATTTTTGATAGGGCCGATTTGATTTATTTTTTTGATATCTGTATCGATGTGAAGATCTTATTTTCTTTTTCTTAATATCTGATACAACATCTCTACAATGAGCTAAGTGTTTGCAGACTACAACATAATGATTGTCATCAAACAAAAAGTATTCCACAGGATTTGACTCACTAGAGTTTTTCGATTGGAGCTTTTTTGGTTTTAACAAATTTCTGGAAATCAAAGCAGGCTCATTATGTTCTTTTTTCAAGGCTAGCCTTTCTTCTTTACTCTCGAAGTGCTTTAGCTGGTCATCAATGCTTAAGTTACTATTTATATTTAAATCATCGATGACAGACTGGTATTGATTTGGCAAAAAAATTATTAAGATGAGCATGAGGGACTCATCATCTTGGTCTTTTGAGGTTGGCTTTATGGCGATTTTTTTCCCCCAAAAGTCCTATAGCTTGTTCCAGGCGTCATTAATTGTTAGATCGCCAGTAAATTCAAAATTATTCAGCTCTCTGGTGTATTGATTAGCCGCAAGTTTGCTAGGCTTTTTATATTTTGACAAGAGGTAGTTCCCTAGTGCTATTGGAACTTCGTATTCGTGAAACAGTGCCCGGTCATCATCATCCAAACCTTGAAGGAGTAAGTACTTCATAGTGCCCTCATTTTTGAGATATTCTTGCTTCTTCTCAATGTTTAAAATGATTCTCCAATTATTTGGAGAAGTTTTAGACGCATTCAAGTTAATGTTTTTTATAGAATCTGTGATTACTTCAACTTCTTCATTCGAGCTGTCAGTTGTGTTTAATGGCTCAGCGACTTTTGCGTATTCTTCAAGGGTAAATTGAAGAATTTAGGAAACACCTTTGCTCTGAAATCTAGCTTTCATTAAACGGAACCATTTTTCATGTTTAGTTCGGGTTAATTCGTCGATATCCCAAGAATTTCTCTGCTCAGACATAATGAAAAAACAGATATGGAAAATATGGAAAATAAAATTAAAAAATGAAGAAAAATGAAGAAAAAACCAGTTAGTTATGTTCGAAGACGCAGTGCAATTTTTTTATTTTACGATCTCAAACTTTCTCAATTTGACAGGGCACAAACCTTTAGTGCCTCTGGTCCAGCACTTACCTTTCGTGCTTAATCGGTATGACACAATCCTTTAGTGCAACGATATTGAACCATAAAGAATCTCTGTCTTCATAATACCTACAAGCGTAAACCGGACTTCATTAACTAATAAAATTAGTACCCTTATGCCTTACCTAGTGACCTCAAAAGTACTGTATTGTTGGAAGCTTTTTCGTAGGGATTATGTAAACTAGATACAAGACATTCCGTCCGGAATTGTAAGCCCTAGAGGCTGGTCCGTGCGTAAGATCATACAACACTAATTATACAGGGAATCTCCGTTTACCAAACATTACTTTAGAGCCCTAAATTAACGCCTCAACTATTCTTGACGCTTGCAGTGACATATTTACAACACAAGATACTAATTTGGCGCTGCATTTCCGCTCAGAGTTTAATAGATGTGGCACTTAGTTTCCACAGGTCCATATATCACCGTCCTTCAAAATCCATAAACCCTAAAGTTTTACACTGATGCATGCACATACATCAGACAGGGTATAATACTAATGAAATGTCAATCAGATGTAACGTTAGAAAAGTACGTTGGTCAGTCAATCAGCCAATGATGCCATCGACAAAATGAGGGGCATTTTCTGGATCAAACGGCTACCCCTGCTTGGAAATGAACCTCACAGTAATCTTGGATTATATCATCAACTTAGAAGAATATGACGATTTTTTCTCAATTACATGTCCAGCTACTGCTGAGGTTTTTTGTAAATAGCTCTAATGTCACTTTAATTCAAATACAGAGAGAAATTAGTTTTTCCCGCCAGTATTGTGGCTTCAAGCATTCATACAGAAATGTATGAAGCATCTTCGTACCCCAAACTGTATGCAGAAATCAGTTTCAGTACACATATCAGTTGCTGATAGAAATTTTAGCTCAACCGTGCCTTCAATATCATCTGATATTGATCTTACACAATCTGTATTCACTTTAGAAACGTAAGCTACTTTTCAGCGCAAGAGCAGTAATTATTTATATTTTTCATCTGATAAATATTTACTAACTGAAATCTAGTGTTGAATTGTCACCAGTAATTGCAACTATAAGTCAAAAGCGCGAAGCGACTCAAATTGACAGAGTCAAGATTCAAACTGCGTTAAAATTAGGCCATTTAGTGTGAGAAGTGGCAAGAAACTTTGGGTATTACTGCAACCAAATTTACTTCGGCCAGAATCAGGGGATAAAGTCAAGAAGGAAAAGATGTTAGAGACGGGCTGCGATTCCTCAGGAGAAAGCAGAGGAGCCAAAAAATTGGCTCAATAGTGACCCTCGAAATCAATTCGTTCCTTTCCGGCTAGTACCACAATTAGCACCTTAATTGGAACTCGACCAGTTCGGAATAAAAGCCATTTGGACGATATTAAAATTTTAGGGATATGGATGCAGAGTATCCAAGAAAAAGGGATTTTCTGATACCATCGAGCATAGGCAAATATGATTTGAACTTGCGATAGACGCTATTCAGTAAACACTATAAAAGTTGTCCCAGTAAATGTATTCTGACGTGGTATTGGTTTATGAGTTGCTGATCGCTGGAGGTCAGTTACTCTTAAGATAGAGGGCGATTGGCAAAACATTATATTTGACCGATTTCGTCCCGAGTGTCTTTATCCAAAGTTTATTTAATTGCCCGCTTGGAAGTTCCACGGGAGGAATGCAATGGGTATCCTTTGGGAAAAAGAGTATGGGACAACGGACTTATCTAAGCACTACGGGTACATTTTGTCGCAAGTACAAAGCCTAGTTCAGTATGAGCGGTCACAGGGGAGGGATCCTTGGCATAAACATGACAATGCATTGTGCCTTCGATCCGGGGAAACTTCCATCGTCATGAGATTAAGACAATCGATTGGCCTCCTCACTCCCCAGACTTGAACTTAATTGAGCATGTCTGGAGACAAATATTCAAGACCACTACTCTTTGACGGATTAAGAACCTAGTAGAGTAGGACTTGATGAGCTTCATCGGATAATAAAGAACGCCTAGGATATCGTACCTGATGAAACTATTTCTGATTTCTATGTATTTGGGGATATCGTTGCCAAGCTGTAATTAATGCCACAACAGATCTGACTAAGTACTAGTGTACTATTGTAGTAGCTCATACTTCTGCCTATCGTATCGTACTCTAAACCTGCAAGAAAAACCAATCATGTAGTTGAAGACTTAGATTTCAAAAAATGAAAATTGATAACAATTCAGCATCTATCTCTTTACTTTGGCACGGCCTTATACTTATAATAAATTAAAAAAATACAAAAAAGCTTATACTCTTCTTTGTGAAGTAAAAGATCGTAAGATAGATCAATCACTAGCAGTGAAGATAGTCAAGGTATATCTATTCCACGGAACAACGAAGAAGAAATTCGCGGTCGTAAATAGAATAATAGAAAGACACGATTATAAAATCCGGAAACATGTTATATTTATTGCCTTGGGCGAAAATTCAATCTCTTCAAAACAGGGTTTTACAGTAAACTCACAGATTTTGGCTTCAACTATAGATAGTATATACCAGAAACTGTGCCAATTTCCAGCTGGAGAACTTATGTAGTACCCACCACGAGAGAAGATGAAAAGTCTGACATAAACACTTACCCAAGGACGATTAGTAACATGTAATATAGAAACCCATGTATTATTATTGTGGTTACCGACAGTCCCCATAGACTAGCCCCAAAAAGGTTTATTTATAGGCACCGGAGGCTGGTCAAGTAGATAAAGCAAAATATTCTTATTTAGGTTCCTATGATGTTGTAAAGAACTTATTGTTTTTTCATGCAGTAGATCGAACTTTTAGCCATGTCTAGTGTCAACTCCTAATGCAAAGAGACTCTTGAGTCTTTGCGCTCGCTGCATACAGGGGGGAGGGAGACTTTAGACTTTATTAATCTTCTTCTTTTGAAATCCATGTTCGGCAAATTTGTTCCGGACACAAAAAAAAGAAATATGAGATTATGCGCCTCAAATAGCGTCAAAAGAACAACACTTACTAGCGTCAATTGAATTAAATCCATGTCTAGATCCAATTTTTTAGACCCCTGCTCTAAGCCTTAATTAACATGGTCCAATTTTTGGGGTCTTGGATTTACTGTAAGTCGAGAGAGATACCACGGGTCCGACCACCCACCCTCCGACCACTTTCGCTTAATGTCTGCGCCTTGTCGAATGTATAAGTGATCATTGATCATCCACTAGAGATTTTAATTCTAGGGTTGAATGAACTATACTACCTGCGTTAGTTGCCTAGGACAACAACAAACATCTAACTTTGAAATGGCCGGCCTCGCAAAACGCGGAAATACGTGGTTTCATTTAACTCTGACTTATCGTTAAGCAAGTATTAAACAAGTCTGCATTTCGTAAATAAAGCTCTTAGTGCGAATCGTAGAGCGTTTTTAGTACTTGAATTTCACTGAGTTTACAGTGAAAAACTTAGAACTTCCGGCCTCCAATCCCTCACAGCATCAGCAGTTCACTAGAACAAAACGGACTTCCTTGAACCACGATACTAACGAGTCAGCTCCTCCCAAT
Organism: Erysiphe pulchra; assembly: GCA_002918395.1. Classification (NCBI taxonomy): domain Eukaryota; kingdom Fungi; phylum Ascomycota; class Leotiomycetes; order Helotiales; family Erysiphaceae; genus Erysiphe; species Erysiphe pulchra. The sequence goes on along the minus strand of PEDP01000509.1, from coordinate 14,725 downwards.
TTAGTATTTATTACTCCAGCGCCCATGCGCTGCTCTGGATCTCTAGATGGTATAGATAAATTACCACTTAATGAGTACGCTCAGGCTTAGACTTTGTGTTTTTTCCAATTTTGGAAAACAAAACATTGGAAAAAAAATAAAACTTTCTACGTGATGATTAATCAGCAAAAACCACACGAAATTCTGCTGAACCACTATATAATCAGACACTTATCACCATATTACCATCAATATTACTTCAACTATGTTTCTAAAATGATTGAAAAATATCGTATTCATTTTCATATCGTGTGGTCAACTTTTTAAGATGTGAATTATGAAACTTACAGGCCCACATAACTATCGATGTGAATATTTAAAAACACCTCAATTACTCTACCCCGTCATAACTCTTCAGATGATCTCTTTTTCGCTGAAAATATTCTGTGAAATTTAGATTCAATATCATAATACTCATTGAAATTTTGAAACATTAAAAATAAAATAATTGATTGTTTTGTTGGGCTTCAAAGTTGATATTGATAAAAGTTTGGTGTTTTTGGTGGGGTTTTTGATTATTCAGCTTCGCGGGGAACGTAAATTTTTTTTTCCAACTTTCAGTTTTCCAAAATTGGAGAAAATCAAAAGTGTAAGTCTGAGTGTACAGAACATAAATTTTACCAATTATCAGTATCATTTCTCCTCCTCGACCTTAGAGTAATTTAAGATTGAAAAAGTGGATCAAAGAAGCAGAAAAAAGTGTAAGAAGTGAACTTCAATATCCATTCAACCCATTTTGGAGTAAAATACTGTGTTTTGCTTCGCAGCAGTTTAAGGTTTAAGTCTAAAGATCGCTTCTTAGTAAGTCGTGAACAGGTAAAATTTATCTTGCCTTTCTTCAACACACGGAAATCCTAAATAGCAAGCAAAAAGCAACATTTTGTGCAGAATTTAGTTTTTGATTCCATCGTTTTATTCCTTGGAATTTGTAAAGGACCTAATATGGGTTTAGAAAAAAAAGGTGAGCTATTCCTAAAATAGTTTTGTTGAACAACACTTAGAAACTGCTATTTACAGGTTTCAGGTTTTTAGTGAACATTATTTTATTTACTTGGATTATATGAATATAATATAAATTACCAAGCAAGGTTATATTCAGCTACCGTTGTGGGTGTAGTTGATCCGGCCTGTACGCCTGACTATGATGTACGGTATTTCAAAGTTACCATGTGGGATTTAGGCGAGGTTTTTGACAAGGATCTTTTTAACATTCACAAATGATTGCATTAAAAACCATATTCTCTACCAGACCACAGGACTTTCTCTATCAAACGATCCTTAGCAATTCATAGGTATGTGCGTTAATCATTTCGAGAACATACTTGCAAGACAGTGGGAAGATTATTTGAGTAGTATATTTGGTAATTTCCAGAGATAAAATATGGATACTCATAAATCGACAAGTTTCAGAGGCACTCTTTTTGATAAAAATGTCTCTGCCAATGATCTAGCCTTTGGAGGCTAATCCTTCCCCAGATACCTCATTTCGTGACTACGATTTGAGAATCTTTTTAAACTGTCATCATGGTCAAGACTTCCGTCCTCAACGATGCGCTCAACTCAATCAACAATGCCGAAAGAGCCGGAAAGCGACAAGTTTTGATAAGGCCTAGCTCAAAAGTTATTGTTAAGTTCCTATCTGTTATGCAGAAACACGGTACGTCAAGCCCTTCCAAAATTTCTCGGTTACATTCTTGAAAACATTGTCGGTATGATAACCAGATGATGGTCTCAGACTTCAATGATTAGTGTCCTTTGAGTTTTCGATATAATAATTACAAAATCTTACACAATTCCATATTCACGCCTTGATGATAAACGTTTAAAACTTCGCAACAAGTTCATTGACTTTACGGACTCTAGGATATATCGGTGAATTCGAAGAAGTTGATGACCATCGATCAGGCAAGATCGTAATTCAGTTAAATGGCCGGTAATTAAAAAAATTTACTATTATTTACATTTCTGCTTTCTTACGACCTCTTAGGCTGAATAAGACGGGTGTTATCTCTCCACGCTACAATGTTCGTCTCGGAGATCTTGAAAAGTGGGTTGTGAAGCTCCTTCCTTCCCGGCAATTTGGGTACATGGTACTCACTACGTCGGCCGGAATTATGGACCATGAGGAGGCGCGACGTAAGCATGTTGCAGGGAAAATCATCGGATTTTTCTATTGAGATCAAAAAATGATACTAGCGGGTTTTGCTACGGGTTTGATTATGCGTTAACCCTTGACTTAAGATTTTATGTATTTCTAGGCTTTCTTGACAATTGAAAATACTTGAAGACGACAGATCTACGGTTTTTGAAAAAAAAAAAACAATGAGTACTCCAAAAGTGATTGCTATTCTATACTTTCCTCAACGCGCACCCTCTATTTTTCTGATAATGTCTGCTACCATCATATGAGAAATCTTCCAGGTTTCAATCTATTTTTACATTGACTTTCTAATTTGGAAAAGGCATGGTATCGGGTTAGTTATTCCTATGAATCAAATAGAAATATGTAATTTATGATGTCTATAAAAATAACCCAGGCCGCTGACCGTTAATACTAACTTAAAATGAAGTAGTAAGAATAATATTGTTAAATTATTCATACACTTCTCCAATGGAATCGCAACCTTACAAATTTGGGTACTTCTCCTTTTCTACACTATTCCGTGAACCACCACGAATAAACCGAAATTAAACTCGAAATCAATCTCCAAATGGATATACCTTGATTTTTAAATTAGTTGAAACATTTCGTGACATTTAACTTATTCTTAGTATTCTCCATAGAGAAGATTTCACTCAATGGAGCCTAACTGAGTCTTGAACTGTTGAAAATTAATTCTCATGAGTGGTCTAGTCAACCCATCCGTAATAATTTTCTCAGGTGATTAAATTTGTTACTCACGATACAATCACCCACATTCAAAGCCAAATTGCACTCGCTCAAGAGAATGATTACGACGAGACTGTTCCGTGCACTAGAATATTCAGGTCTTGTATGGGTCTTCTGGGTAGATATGATTTGAGCCCTCGCCCTTAAGAAAAAGCTTTCTTTATCTCAATTGATGAGCTTGAATAGCATTGGTGGTTTTCCCGAATTGATACACCATTAGTCAACGTAGTGGCATCAGGTTCAGGTAACTGTCTCTTTGTGCCTCTCGTTCTCATTAAAAAAAGGGGGAGATCAAAAAAAGCAAATCAGCACCTCAGTTCAACTACTCAAAAATTTTCATTATAGGCACTTCCGATTTCGATTTTAACATAAATGGATGGCTCCAATGAAAATAGGGAAAGCAACCTTGCTTCTGTTACAAAATTCATTGGTAGCTCTTTATCATCTAGGCAGTAAGTTGACTAAAAATTACCAGTAATGATAGACGATCTACTAACTGCGGATGTTTGAGCATTTATATCAGATGTAACTAGTAGGTCCAAAAAGAGGCAAAAGAAAGTCCCTGGAGAGATTTATACCGATACCCGCAGATTATATGGCCAAAAAAATAAACAATCAGGATATTACAAGAGAACGACGGAAGGGTAAGAGATAGCTCCTGACAGAGGAATAGGTGGAGAACCTACAAGGTCAGCCACTACTCATCAGTTTACAGAGAAGGAAGCTCGTATTGCTGCATTAGTTACAGTTTCAAGTAGAGCCTACTAGAGCACTGAAGCTGAAGCTGAAGAAGTCCCTTAGATATTTTTTGGTTAAAAGTCAAACAGTAAGGGCCGAAGAGGAGGACGATGAACGTACAAGAAAATGTTTCAGTTAGGGCATTAGGATGGCACACTACAATCATAGATAGTAAATACTCCTACTCTTCAGTGTTCAGTTTTCAGCCCATCAAGCTCGTATTGCTAGCCTGATCTCTACTCAAACTTAAGCGTGCAAGAAAGCAGAGGCTTATGTTATAACTTAGGCGTAGTTTGTACGTCGTTCTGGTATGGAATTTGTAATAATAAATTCAAGGATTTAACAAGAGATGCTCAGGTTCATTGCTACAGTTTCCTTACTTTTACAGGACAAGTATCAAGTTATTGGTAAAGCAGCACGATACCGCAAGTTGGATTGATTATTGTATGGCGGTGAATTTGATAAGTGATGGATAAGACTTATAATAGATAGCATAAAAGTAAAATTAAATGAATAATATCAGTAGCTTCCTCAAAAGTTTGTTTGGCACTGCAAAATCCGTGATGATTTGTGCTCAGATATGATGGAAATGTACCCTCAAGTGAGAATGATAGACTTCTGGTTACAGTTAACCGATTATGTAACAGAATATTCGGTTAAAGATCTCATGACATTTCGCTAACTTGTGCCGGTTGGAAATCTACACGAAAATTACTCTTTCAAGGGGGTTAGATTGATGATTACTTTGACCCATTAAGGGATTCTTTGTATTATGCTTCCAAGTCACGTGATATGTTACTAAATTCTTACTATTGTTCTTCTTGATCATTATCATACCAAATCACTTCATCGACGAGTATCTCAATTATTAGACGAATGAGGAATAGCTACGCTTTAGCTAATTAATTGCAATTGTTTATATTTCACTTTGACCTATTCTTTGAAGCTCTAATCATCTTTTTCTAACTACTATTTATTCAATGTTATACGGCTAGGTCAACTAAATTTTTTCCGGCGGTAGAGCAGGAGTCAAGCCTTCACCACGATCTACTGTGATACATTTGAGAGAATAAAATTTCTGAAGCATTGAGATAGTCATTCACATCGACTCTTTATGTACAAATAAAACACACAGTATAGCACACCATGACTTATCGCAGTTCTTAAAAATTAACTTACAAGTTATAGACATGGATCGATCTCGCTCATGGATAACCATGAGGTATTAGCTCATACTATCTTTCCAACGCCACGGATAATGCATTTTTAAAGTTTTGACTGTGCTGCGTGGGAATAATTTTAACCCTGCACATAAATATTCCGAGATTGATTCCAGCGGATGCACCCACTCCAAAATACCAGCACTAACTATTGAGTACCCCATCTCCCAGGTAACTATCAGCGAGCAAAATACTGCGGGATTCTAAATAATGGAGCTCAATGTGTGCTCGAAAGAATAATCAAATCTTATGCTTATCTTAATCTGTCGGATCATGCTCGCTTAGAAAGATATAGGCCGTCAAACGTTGGCCATCAAGCTGGATTTTTTAATTCATGCTCCAAGCTTGTTGATCCCCTATTAGCCTTGTTCATGTTTGGGGGTATGATTGAATAAATAGGGGTACCTAGTACAGGAGCATACCGATGTCCTGGAATTTTAAATAAGGGTTGTTGACAAGGGCTGTTGCTTGCATGAAAGATGGCAGACAGTGAGAGGTTCAGGGTTGAAGTCTGGGGAAGCACAGCATGGCCATCCTCCTCGGAGATGTCCATTCGCGTTGCGTCTATGCTCACTAATTTGTCTGAACCCCATATATCGGAATTAGCCATCCGATGAAATAAACCATGGAAGCCATGGACAGGGCCAGTTAGTTCTGGATCGACCGCCCTAATTAGGCCTGTCACAACGATTTATTTTGCCCAGGAAGTCGGGCTCTACTGGCTTAGATTCGTTATTTAAACCCCTGTAAGAAATTTTATATGGTTTTCGAATGTCGCCGAATTATCTGGGTACCCAGTTCCGAGATTAAGAGATGAAGACAAGGGTCTTCTCAAAGACAATGATGAACAATGACTTTATTACTCTTAAAAAATCAGGTGAAATTTTTACGAGAAAAGAAATAAGTAGTTGCTGATTTTGAATTCCCTGCATCAAAATTCCAATCAGCTTTCATTCCAAACGGTAACCGTTGTACCATCTATATCTTAACTGTTAACAATAGAGACAGTGACTGTGCACCATGTCGGATTAAGACCAGGTCTGGGGTGGGTACCCTTTCAGTGAAACGAATTGTTAAATGAACGAAACCGCAAGCTCTCCACAATTGACGACGAATTAATTTACCATCTCAAAAATACAACATATCTACGTGCCACCCAGCCTTTGCAAGTTTTGCTGCGAGCAATTGTTTAGGACAAGATTGTGCTATCTGTCTTACTGGGTCAAGCTCAAGAATAGTTTTGCAGGCAGCGATAACACACAAACAAATCTATCACATACAATTTCTCTTGATATCAAAGAGCACCATTCAGGAAACTACACTTTGTTATGTGGCTTCATGTGGTAAAAAATTGGTACTTGGAAAGTGATCGAAGCATAATCGGCTAAAATGCAATATGTTTTGCATATTTGTAATGCAAATAAAATTTTTTATGGAATGGAGCATACTGTCTAGGAACGAACAAACTCGGCTGCCAAGTTCAAAGCTTGAAACAAGTGAACATGAAACCAATATAATGAACACTATATAAAGATCGCCTCGTAAGGTCAAGAACTCGACAAGAACTCTATTCAACACAGATAGTTATTAGTTATTATAAGGCTAATTTTGACCAGGGAGCTTCCAAGACTGTCGAAGCAAGTAAACAGCTTTAAATTACTGTACTTAAATGAGTCCTTGACGTCATCTAAAGATATACCAGAATTCTACAGGACCCTAGTCGTGAGGGTTGCACTTCAAGTACGCTGCGAAATGTCCCGTGATATAATAGATGGGGTGCCAGAAAGAGCGTGCATAGATTTACACCATCATCATAATGCTAGGGATTCCGAAAATCTTAAATGAACTAAACTTTTCTAATAATAATCTCGTTAACAGCTTTGACATTCAAGGCTTTCCCTGCCAAGTAAAATAATAACTTGATCTTCCGCTCCGCGGCATCGTGCCAGTTCACGCCATTCAAAGTCAAATACTTTACTGGCGTCCAACGAACGGCGCAAGTATGGCACTTCCGTAAAACTTTGAACCACCATTTTTACCGTGCTATAGTCCCTCAAATCTGCGATTTACTAATTTTCTGTAAATCTATTTGGAAATAACTCATGATTAAATTTTGTCGCAAAGCGATTTTAAGTAGCATTCAAATAATAAGTCTTAAATTTAGGAATTACAAACTTTAGTCAAGTATTCTGCGACCTAAAAGTTGAAGAAATTTTCTAATTAGAATAGATATATGTATATCCACGTATCTCTCTATCTTCAAATTCAAACATATACGGATACGGATACGCAACTACGTACTTTGATCGGCTATAATTGATGCTCTGTTTTTGCTCGGTCTCCTAAAATCCTCGGACTCCAGGCCTTTAAGCTACTTCTTTTCAGCACCCAATCGAGATCAGCACTGGCCCTACACGCTAATTTGATATTTTCTTTGACGAGTAACACTAAAAAGGAGCTATAACCAACGTTGCCGCGGCCCCATTCATCAGCCCTCCCCGCCCCCCATTACGGACTTGGAGGTATCAATCAATTAGCGAAACTACAAAGATTTGGACCGTACAACCGGGCATCTACTAACCATCGTCGCTTTAGTCAATGCAACAGAAATCACCGCCAGATCTAATCGATTACTCAAGAAACGTCAATGTTTCGGCAGTTTGAGCCAATAAGGGAATAGGGAAAGGGGAACAGGTTTCGATGTCGCAGAAGCACCATGCGCCTCGCTCTGCGTCTCGATCACCATTTGATGATGGTCGAAGAATAACTCTACCGCCCGTCAAACATCGAGATGAATATCAACGAAGAACAGATCTACTAGAGTGGCAGCTTTCAGTATCCGACCAAAGGCTGCGCGATCCACAACTCCAGTCGATAGCTAATAGATATTTTCGACCCAAGGCATATGGAGTTGAACGAGATTTGGGCGTACATTCAATTCTTAATCCAGATGTCTCAAATAACATTCAGAATCCTGTTCGTATTCAAAGTGAAGGCAGCGAAGCGATGAATATGAATCCGAACTCGAGGTTGAATACTAGCTCACAACGAAATTTTTCAGGTCACCAATTACTAACTTCTAGTTCATTATCAGCAACTGATAATAATTCTGGGAGCCTACCTTGGATGACACGTCCAATGCTTACTCCAAAATCGCCATCTCGAGTAATACACCCAAGTAGAGCTGCTACTTCTGGTACACTCGATGCAGAAGGGTCGCCGCCATCTGTGGGCCCTTCTAATCAAATTCAAACATTAGAACCAAGTCTCGCTACTAGTCTAGAGAATTATCCTTCGATAGTCGGACAGCAAAATCCAACACAACGGTTTAGTAAAAATTATTCCAAATCAAATCATGTAGGGATTCCTGCAAATCTAAACCTACAATCCTTATCAAGTGTTCCACTCTCAAAAATTCCCAGCCCTAGCACTTCAACAACCTCATCATATAATCCGCCAACGGCTCAAAACTCACCAGTATCTCTAATCCATCAGGGTGGACAGGCTTCGCCAAGCAATCCATATTATAGTTCGGGCTCGAGTTTAGGAAGTTCAATGCAGCTAGCCGGAGGCATACAAGGGCCACTTAGTAATCTTGAAGGTCCGTACTGTACCCCGGAAAGTCCCCAAAATCCAAGTATTGCAGGCATCTCAACGCAGACGTCAGCTTCAGATCCTATTCAAGTTCTCACAATAACCACTAATCAAGGCTTGTATACCATACCTGTAGACGTGCACCATGCGTCCCGATTAGCTAACGAGAAACGTGCACGTAACGCAGGTGCCTCCGCGCGATTCCGTCAACGTCGAAAAGAGAAAGAAAAAGAGGCAAATTTAGCCATAGAAAAATTACAATCTCAAGTGAAAGATTTAGAGAGAAATTTGGACAGACTGCAAACTGAACGTGACTTTTACCGCTCGGAAAGAGATAGGTTGCGTGATGTAATGCTCAGAACCCCGAGACTAGATATGTTGCTATGCAGACGCCCCGAAGTCCACCCGAGAGACAAAGAAACTTTCCAGAACAACATGATACATTTTCTGGTAGTCAACAAACTATAACCGGACGGCACGACATTATCTCTGAAGAAAGTGCGAATAAAAAGCGAGGTAAAATTAGGGACAGCTTCAACGAAGCATCTTTTGTGATCCCATCTATATCTCAATCAGAGTCGAAAGCTCCTACTGGGTACTCTATGATTGAAATGACACAAACTTCTCAACATTTATATCCTAATGTCTCTTCATCGTCCTCTCAGTCAAAGTTGAATGCTATACTCTCAACTGCGGAATCTCCTGACTCACTCCGAAAGAACTTTAATACTAGCTAGTTAAAAGATGGTAAATGTGGATTAAAAGAAGGCCAGACTTGAAATGGTTGATTAAAGCTCACACATTTCAATTTAATGATTCTGTAAAAATATGTCAATGTCATGCGAAAGATGGAGCACAGCACATCCAATTATCATTAATTTGAAAATAAGTTAAATCTCCATTTATACAATTTTTTTATCCTAACCAGGCCATACCCAATGCCCAATGCAAGATATAAAAGACTTACTGTTATTTAGTGATGGGGATTTTATCAAACAACAAGATCTTAAGTTATCAAATATAGAAGAGAGTTATGACTCTGTATGTCTGAGATCGAATATTTCTATGAAGGGACTGAAAGATGTAAAAGCTACGAGGCAATAATAACCTCGGGAGATCCAAAGTTATTCGAAAAGAAAGAGAATTGCCTCAATATAGTTATTGAGAAACAGAATAGCGGCCGTCCACACCTATTCTTACTTTTTTTTCCCCTCAATTTTTTCAAAGACCTCATATTCCCCCTTTGATTTGGAAGTTTCCGACCAAAGTCTTATCACGATCCCACAGCCTTTTCACACGTGATTTCAATGGTTAAATGGCAAACCGGTTTGCTAATCATTATAATGAAAATCTGAATCATCAGCATAGTTACCACAAGAAATTACAGGAATTTATAGACGCCGTTCACTTTTGTTTTAGTGTAGTTCAGCTAGGTTTGGGGTGCCTCTGTACTATGCTAAAGTTCTCTTGAACTTGTTTCAGGATCAAAAACTTTTTAGTCCAAAGTGCCACATTTTATGATCCGAAATATACGTCGCAATTTTGGAAATTCCATTCATTAAAAATTTAGCTGACATTTAGAGAATCTTACAATTGAAGCCCACATGATAAGTCGGTGGCTTAAAGTTGTGGCTTGCTTAAAGGATTTTTCACTAAACATCCACTTATTCGGCTAATTAAATCAGGCCTCAGCACTTAACTGTGAGCTAAGATTAGATAGAAAGGCTTCAAACTTCAGAGCCTTGATGACGAATTTGAATTTGTGCACCTTACCACTATACAACTTCGTATGAAGAGGTCAGTCCCTATTTTATGCAGCTTTTTAGATCACACAGGTTTATTCAGAATCCTTTTTTAATGTCTTTCTTTAAGGATATAACTTAACATAGCCCTTGTGAGCCAAGAAAGAGAGGAACTTCGAGTCAAAAATAAATAGCCGAGGTAGGCAATCATTTGATTTTTCCCCACCCCCATCCCAAAAAAAACTTATTAAGCAACATAGTTAAGCTTTTTTGCATAGCTGTATAGGGGAATCCCTATACATCAGGTCGGTATAATTTATTATATCGCTAATTCTTCAAATAAATAATGCCTCCCTGCTAGCTCTGAGTTTCCTTGCAAATACTGATACTACATGGTCAACGACCGGCATTTAAATTTCTTTTACGAGGAAGCGGCCGGCGATGATTGTGGGAAGATTATGCTTTCGAATGTATCCATATCCACCTCGTAGCTGCATATCGGGTAGGAGGCCAATAGGAGATAGAGCGTATTCCGCAGGCACTGAATGATAATGCCAGGATTGTCCTTGATAAGACCCCTGTATTTACCCTGCTCGAAATGCAATGCATCTACAAGGAGCAAGGTACAATTTACATGGGTGACATTGAGCTGAGACCTCCATTAATGAATGTGGCGTAAAATGGACCCAATACACTATTTAGCACTCTAAGCCGTTAATCGTTAATCGTTTATACATAAATTATATGATAAAATACGAAAAGCGTTAATCATATTTTCTGCGATGCATCACTTATGTAGCAGATAAATAGCGGGTCATAATACGGTCAAATTATGCCTATGAGAATATGTAGAATTCGAAACTATTCCAGTATCCAGCATACTTCTATAGTGGATTAAAGACTCATACATTTGACTCATAATTTTTTTTGCAAACGGTCTACCAAAGTATGTGCAATAACAGTAGCAACTACTTCTGTCGTAATGTTTGGGGTGCCATTTCTAGATAAAGTTGTTCCACCCCTTTCCACATATGCTCGATGGATGAGATTGAAGTCGGGAGAACACGGCGACTAGTTAATCACATCAACACAATAATTCTCCTACCATTCTGTAACTTTACAGGCTGTATGAAATAGAAAGTGCTGTTAACATATGGATCAAGCCCTTCTTCAAGAATATCAATGTTAGAGTTTGCAGTGTATACCCATCTCTGTTTTTGGTTCGCAGTCCCGCTCTCAGATCGGCAGCGATGACCTCTTTACTGATCCCCCCAAGACATTCTTCATTCCATATTTTTCGCATCTCATGAGTGTTACATGTCTCGAAATAGCTGCTATTGTTTTCTACACCGGGCGGAAAGCCAAAACATCAGACGTTCTTCTTTCCTTTTTTTTCCTTTTCTCGAGCTTGTACTTGCGAATGCGATTGCGATTGCGAAAGCGATTGGTGACCCAATTCCTACGGAACTTACACTAAAAAAAAGAAAGATACGCATCAGCATGTTCCTGCTTTAATTCAGACCTACTCTTAGCCATTCTAATCGACCAATCCGTTAGCACATGATCGTCACATTCGTTACTCGTATCCTCCCGCTGCTGGCTGGAATGAATGTAAGTAAGTAAGCAAGCTTTGGCTTAATACGGAGGCAGTGTAACATCATTCATCATTTGATCCTGCTCAATAGACATCTCAAGCTAGGCTGATCTTCTCCTGAGAATTTCCCATTGCTATCGAGTAAAATAAAATAAAAAATGTTATGACTTCGTACAGCTTCCGCTGATGTACCTACCGCTCGCCTCAGCCGCTCTGCGCTAAGAAACTCCACACTTATTCATACTTATATTTGTTGGAATATTCTGTCAAGCAGTAGAATATGATTAATTTTTACGCACAGCTCATGAGATATCCATGAAATCAACAAAGATACACGCCGGGTTTTTGGTGTATACTCCCAAGATATTGGTGTTTGGGACGTGTAATGCAATAATGCATTTCTATTAGCGGAAAGAAATTAAATTTTTTTTTTTTCACAACTTGTAATATAGCAAATTAGCAGCAGCAGCAGCAGCCACTCTTTTCCAAGACAGTACACCAAATGTATACAGGTTTGTAATGAGGGTTGCGGTTGTACGTAGGTACGAGATTCTGAGACAACTTGGGTGTATCGTGTCTGCCAAGTCAACCCACCCACTGTTTTGGTCATGAAACATTTTTGTATGGCTTATTGTAATTGTACCCATGACCATGTAAAGGTATTCTGTATTCTACGAGATTTTTGTATAATAACAGTCAGTAGCTCTGCATTCTGCCATAGAGACAGTGTGAACTTATAAAAAAGTTACATCGAAATCAACTAATCGCCATATTCCTGCCAATTCCAATATCTACAGTAATAATTTTATTTTGCTCATAAGCTGAAATAACTAATATCTCAGAGAGGTGCTTTTTAGGCAGATAAGATAGAACACGACGGTATTTCAGGCATATTTAAATAATAGGGTGAATATAATAGACTGTGGAGTTTCGTCATATGCAGTATCATGTGGTTTCTTATCTTACCAACCCCACGCTTAATTAGTATGTACTACTTAAGCCTAGTATTGTAATTACATAGATGTAACTTAATAAAATATAAAAAAAAAAACTTATCGTATTCTACACCACGCTTCCACCCCTATATAGAGTCATTCTCTCATTATAGACTTTTTAGCCCTGAAACCAGTATTTAAAAGCAAGCTATATTTAATTTATCTCCAGCAAAGCCGGCCAAAATTTCAACTCCCCTCCTTTTCACCAGAAACCGACCGTCTAGCACCTATCTAAAATAAATAAATAGATCGATCGCGATGTAAGCTTCATGTGCAAGAAATCAATCTTAGGGGGGGGGGGGGAAAGGTTCTAGTTTTCAAACAAACAAACAAAAAAATTAGGCCTAAATTTATTGACAACCCTTTGTGTAATCATCTGCTTTCTTTCTTTATGTCTCATTCTCTAGAAGCTAAAATAATCTCGTTACATTGACACTCCCTGAAATATAGGTAATCATATTGATCTTTTCTCAAGAGACATAAATATTGGATGGTTTAAAAATCAAAAAAAAATCCTTGAGAATACACCATAAAAAAAGGCAGCCAATTAACTAGTTTTATCTCATCTAGGCGCCACTGGGCTATGTTAACTCCGGACTTTTGAGTGAGAAGTATTGTTCCCATAATTCTGGTGTCTGTTTTTATAGTTATTTTTGAATTTGATTCTTTGGTATAAATTAAGGTGCACTGATTGATTTAAAATGCTAGTAATTACGCTAAAAGCTATTTAATGTATTTTCTTTTGAAATTTAGTCATCTTCCGAAGGAACGAGAATAGCTAGGTTGAACTAGATCCAGAGTGATAAGCTGATAAAACTATCGTATCGCGGGAAAAAAAAAGACAATAATATGGCGATAATATGACGATAATAGATAAGATTGGTCTCGAAAGATTATTTAGGCTCAGCAAAAAGGATATTTACAAATTAGTTCTAGTAGTGGACGATGCATTTTTACTTGTCGGTAGTCAAGTAAAGTAAACAACAATAAAGCCACCGTGTGCATTGATTGTGTGGTGAGCGACAAGGGTGGGGATGTAAGTTTTAACAGTAGAGAGGAGCATTTCTTATTTAAATTTTTTGAGTCCCAGGCCGAAGCCCTTCTTCATCTTATGAGATCCAAGACCTGTGGAGCCGGCAGGGATCATGTTGTTTATGATGCCCTTCTCATTCACACCAGTTAAAAATATCAGAATTAAGTTCAAAAAAAAGAAGAAAAGGAAAAGTATTATTATTACAATTATTTTTTGAGATAATTCAATCTGTCGGTAAGTCGTAAAAAAATCTGTAGCCCGAGCAAATTCTTTGAACAATTGTGACCAAGAAGTAGTCTTGTAAAATTTTCTAGTGTACTTCTGCTGATAAGTTTATTCAGTATTATCTCTCTGGACGACTTCATAAAAGGTTCGAGTAACAAGCAAACTTGACGAATATTTTCCTGACTTTAGCACGGCTTAGTGGCTTGGTTGTCAAGAAGAATAAATATTTTCTCTCCTGATTATGTCACAGAAAGGGCAGGGTGAAATGCAGTAGTGGCCCCGTACAATTCGGCGTCAAAACCCTTGCCTTCATGCAAAATGCCTCTGCCTCCTTTGAAAGCTATTCTATCTCTTTGGAGAACGAATCCCCAAGAAGAGCGGCTGTGTCCTTCAGAAAACCCAACCGAGAAAACGCAAATATCTATTGTATTATTGTATTATGTATTATTATTATTGTGTTACTTTAGTCCTAGACTATCTAACACATGTAGGTCCTCTCTGCCTACAGGCTAGATGTACCTATGCCTCGGGTAGTATACACCTTCCTTTGCCTCCTCCACGGCCTCTGTCCATCAATAATTCCCCCACAAGCCTTCATTCGAGTACACACTTAGAGGAGCCGTTAGCCCATCATTATCTTTCCTCTCCAGTCAAC
>PEDP01000508.1:0-23237 GCA_002918395.1 Erysiphe pulchra | reverse complement strand
GTTACAGGCTATGCCCAACCCATGTAAACAAGGTACCCCTGTAAATCATGACTTCAACGATCACAACTCAGACTATAGTTGAGTATAGTTTCAACTCTCTAAATTTATGTAAACTAGTATGGATTTGTAACTTATCTGTAACTCAAGAGACACACAAAGCTAGTAAAGGTTGCCGGAATCAAATTATATAAGATTCAGTCAGTAGATAGCTTTAATAGTATGTAGAAAATAGACAGTAATTTGGCCATCAACCTTTGATATATTGTGATTGGTGTTGCCCTTCACAATATACGATTGAAAAAATATTTATTTGCTATTTTTCATGTGGATAATATTCAAGTTTTGTGACCAAGCAAAATTAAATTCGATAAACGAATGTTAGCCCTACATATGAAGTATAAATTAAAATCAGTAAATACTGATATTTTTAGGGATTCATATTAGCACTTCTCGTAAAAATGTGCTGAAACTCTCTCAAGAAAAATATGCGAGAATGTTGTTTGAAAGACGTAGTTCATCTAACTGTAAAACGACAGCTACGCTAATAGGGCGATTAATGAAGTCTAATTATTCGATTTACTCTCCACAATCAAAATTTAAATATTATTCTCTATTTAGAGGAGTACAATATCTTGCCAATAACACCCGTCCAGATATAGCACATTCTGTGAGCCACTTAACTTGCTTTTTCAATAACCCCTCCGATGAGCATATAAAGGTAGCCTGCAAGGTTCTACGATACCTCGCAAATGATGTCGGAAAAGGAAAGGAGTTTTAAGAAAAATGCCAGGAAAACCTGTATTGAGAGCATACTCAGATGCTGATTTTGCAGATGATCCTGTGACTAGTAGGTCTACCTCGGGATGTCTAATTAGGCTCTTATCAGGAAAACTGAGTTGGAAATCATATCTGAAGAAGAATCTGGTATTATCAACAACTAAAGCGGAATTTTTAGTAGCGATAGAAACCTGTCGTCAGCTAATGTGACGGTTACCTAAGGACAGATATGATGGTATATACTAAGTCATTTGATTTAAATGTAGGTTGGCTGGCCAACGTATTTGTGAAATGTATTATGTATTTACATAGATATTCGTTTCTCGTTTATAATATTCTTCTTTATCTAAGAATCTTACACTTCTTGAGCCTTCAAATTCAATTGACTACTCGCTAATTCTCTTATATCACCTTCACATAACTTAAAGGTCATTCACTCTGCCTGGGAAGGCTATTATAATGTCCCACATTTTTGTTTCATTGAAGTACTCTCACTGTTTGACTTTTCAATCTACCGACATGACGCCGTACTTCGCTAAGACTTTGTCCATTAACTACAAAGTAAATTCAATCAATAGAGATGGTTCGTAAGTCAAGCTCCACTCCGGAGGGGTGCTCTCCCACGCTCTCCAAGTTCAATTCAATAAATTTTCGATCACACAGAAGAAGTAGATGCGAGTAAACTTAAACAAGTTGAAGATGGAAAACAAAATGAAAATGACATCCAATGACAGTCCTCGGTTCTTGAGAATGCTACCGCGAGCAGTAATATTAGAGAGGGTCATTCACCATCACCCAAAAAAACTCAATTTATCAAAAAAATAAGCGTGGAAATGGAAAAGAAGCAAATCGAAGGCAAAAATTGACCCTGCATTTGCTCTTCGGACACAGCAAGAAAACCAAGAACTTCATTCTCTTATTATGACGCTGCAACAACAGCTACAAAAGTAGGGGGAAACATTGACCCGCATGTAAAACGATCTAATGAATAAATCCGAAGGAAAAAGGTGCCAAAAAACAAGTATGCATCACATATAAGGACCAAAATTCCACAAACAATGCGCACCATCGAAGAAGACAAATTTGATCAACTTGATGATGAATGTTCAAAAAGAGAAAGCGATACTCAATCAAAATCCGATACTAGTCTTTCTCGAAGCCGTCGTCGTATTTGCGACACCTCACACTCATTTCATACTCCAGATTTACTGGAAAATTAGATAATGGATTAATCCCGACGTTTGATGCTTGGGATATAATATTAGAAGGTAGCTTGGAAAGATACGATTCTCATTGGAAAATTAAGAGATAGCGTATGAACTAGATGTTAGAAAGACAAAAGGGGTTGCACGGGGACACTTAACTCAACCGATGAAACGGGATCATCCACTAGCATTTAGTAGCCTTGAAGAGATGATGTAGTGGTTGTCAAGCTTTTTCAGAGACTTCATTGAGAAAGAAACTGCCCGCAACGAACTTCAGAATTATAGAATGTCGGCGAATGAGTTATTTAACAAATTTTATAGTCGCTACTCAGAACTATCTAGAAAAGCTAGGATTGATCCTGCTGATACTCTCCTACCTCTTCAATAAGCTAAGCCCAGACCTGTACCAACAGGCAATAATACTTATAGCATAATCCTTACACCCCTATCTATGGCATTGTAGAGGTTTCAATTTTACGAAATGAGTTGAGCCTCAATAAAGTAGCAACCTCAACGAAAATAAGGGGAAAAAATAAGAATAATAATAACAGTTTTCCTCGCTTCAAATCCTCCTTTCCTACATATACATCACATTGAAGTCGGAGTACTTTCTCATTCGCTTCGCAAGATATTTCCTCATCTCAAACTAGACGTACACCGTCTAGCATCATAAATTGTGATGGGAGTAAAATCCAAGTGCTTTAGCTGTCAGAAATTCGGACATACAGCTCCCGATTGTTCTAGCATAGTGAGTAGTAGCCGCATTTCTCCTCTTCAAGTGGCGCAATTAGAAGAAGTAAGGGAGAAAGTGGAACATGAGATGGGTCAATCTGAGTCGGAAAACGACGAGCCCTAGAGAAAGTCTCCTCTTTGGGGAATCTTGACTGCTTGAACGAAATAATTTATAATAGGCTAATGGGAAATAATGAAGTATTTCTTATTCCGTATAGTCTAGATAGTAATGGTATTTATACTGAAATTCTCGCTCTTTTAAACTCCGGAGCTCATGGCTTTTGTTTCATTAACCCAAAAAACGTAAAAGTATTTGTGAAAGATTCAACATTGTCTCTCATTTTTAGCAAAATCCATTACTGCTAAAGGCTACAATGGTATTCCAGGACGTATAATTACTTATTTCATTGTATGAACTATGAAAATTGATGGCTATATATTACCTGAAATACCATTGCTTCTACTTGATCTCGGAAATCAAGATGTAATTCTAGGAGATGGAAGGATATCTCATTCTGATGTCCTGAATATGAGAAATCAAAAACTGTTCTCAAGAACCCCACCCCGTAGCAAGCTTTCATTTGCTTGCAACGTTAAAATTCTACTGATTGAATCCAGCCAAAATCTTTACTTTAAGTAGACCAATTACCTAATAAGAATGCATTCTGAATCAGAAGAGCTCACGAAATTTCGAACCCGTTATGAATGACTCTTATAAATATCGGGTCGTTCCCTATGGACTCGCAAATGGACCCACCACATACATATCAGCGATATATGAACGATATTCTTTTTGATTATCTAGATTTTTTCTGTACTGCCTATTTGGATGACATTATAATTAACTCAGAGAATATTTTAGGACATGAAAATTATGTGAACCTAGTTTTAGATTGCCTACGACGAGCAGATCTTCAAGCTGATATAAAGAAGTGTGAATTTGGAGTTAACGAAACTAAATACCTAGGGTTTATAGTAGACTCAGAAAAGATAGCTGTAACAAATAATTGGAAGACACCGACTAACATCAAAGCGATCCAATCCTTTTTAGGCTTTTTAGCAGCTTATCAATGCACTCGCTCTGAGTCACTACAAACCAGATAAAGGATCCAGAATAGAGACAGATGCACCTGATCGTTTAGTTGCAGGAGTATTTTCTCAACTTGGATTTGATCGTGGATGGCACCCTATTGCCTTTTTCTCAAAAACTATGGCACCATCAGAATTAAATTATGAAATACATGACAAGGAAATGTTGGCTATTATTTGATCTCTTTCACACTTGCGTGCAGAGTTAATGGGAGTTCCACGAAAGCTAGAAGACTTGTTAGACCCTAAAGCTTTTGAATATTTTATGACTACATAGGCATTGAATGTACGACAAGCTTGTTGGGCTGAGGTTTTATCTGAATTCAACTTTTTAATTAAATATAGACCTGAGAAAAAAAAATTACTGCCGATGCCTTGTCGCGACGTGAACAAGACGTGGTTCCTCAAGATCTGACTAAATCATCAATTCGAAATCGGTCCTTACTAAAACAATACCATGTTCAGGAATATTCTTTCGACACTTGCATCTCTTTTATTGAATCATTTATTTAGATAATCGTCTCTCGTTTATAGTTCTTTCTTTATCTTAGAGTCTTATACTTTTTGAGCCTTCAAAGTCAATTGACCAAGCCAATTCTCTTATGTCGCCTAATCACAGCTACAATGGACCAAGTTGCTTCTGGGGAAGATTGGTGATCCATATTTATTTAAGCTTAGCATGCAGGCTCGTTGAGCTGTTGTCCAAGGTTCGAATAAGTCATCACGACTCCCAATAGGGTTAAATAGGACTATGACTATCCAAAACAAGTAGGTTTTCTATTGATCCACTTCTGCCTCATAATAAAACATATAAGCATCACGACGAATCAGCATTCATTATTCATAAATTGTATTAGAATCCGAGACTCAAGCAGGATCGCTTAGCTCAGTTGGTTAGAGCGTGGTGCTAATAACGCCAAGGTCGCGAGTTCGACCCTCGTAGTGATCAATATAATTTTTTGAATGCAAAAGATTTTCTTCGGCTTCAATATCTTACATGGTCTGTATCCCCTCTATCATATTTAATAACGGGAAGATTTCAAAATTTGGTACCGAGTTTAAAAACATCGCGAAAATTGACAACATTATTTAAATCACATGATATTTCACGTGATGACTGCTTCGTAAAGAATTTGCCAACGTTCGAGTAATTTGAAGATCGTCAGTATCTTTTCCAGGAAAGAACAGGGCCTTGAACACAAGTTACGGGCCGTGAGATTCGCATGGTATTGAGTGCATATGAATTAAAACTGAACGCTCGCTCAGAATCTTCCGGGCATCGCGCTGAGTCGAACAAGTATCCGTAGACAAACAAACCAATCTTTTGAGCTTTCCTTCTAGAATCTAGTCAACATGCTTGAAAACATTTTTGTATCAGGCAGCTGAGCCTCCAATGTATATGCCTGTCCAGTAATTTGAATTGCAATCTATCATGAAGCTAACATTCTCGACTCGTTCCTTTACAATAGATGATGAACCATCACTGACAATATGCACACGCAAAACTGCATTTACAGTCTTCTGCAGAATACTTTTGACACGTTCATATTCCGTAATGAGCAATTCTTTGGCACGCTGTTTTCGTGGTGGTGATTTGAAGGACAAAGTTCTGAATTATGCTTTCCATTCTGGCATTTCAACGTCTCCCAGCTCGGGTATTAACATTAATTGATAAAAATTTCCTAACAGGAGGGCATATCCATAACGAAACCAAGTCTTTAAATATACGGGTGGACTTATTAAGTAATGCAAAACGCACTTTTCGCCCATTCCCACTCTTCTTGATGTTTAGTTTCCCGCCATCGCGGTGAGGTTTCCGTGAACCAGATCCCCCTATTAGTAATCAAGACCCATGTCCGAAATTAGGTGATTTCAATGACCGCTAAGCTAGATTAGTAATTAGAAGCTTGGACATTTAGAAATAGGGGTACCGACGAATATTTATATATTCATCCAGAGGTGATATTGAAAAAGGATAATTACATATCGTCTTAGATTTTACTATATTGAAGTATAGCTGAAATCCATAGACACCTTGTAACTAAGTTATATATAATTACAATTTACTATTTACTATTTGGTACCTTAGAACCTCAGTGTTATGTTGTGTTCATTACGATGTAAAGCGTGTTAAAGACATAACATACGTCACGCGCTTGTCACGATTTTCCTACCCACAATTGGAGGAACGAGGGTTGAGGGCTGTGGATCTCCACTATTTAGTAGTTTGCGAACTACGAGGCGAGAACAATTTCATGAAATTTGAAGATTGTGAAATGAGGCTGTATCGTACAAGATCCAATGTGTTTTTTGCTACACAAGTGATATTAAAGTATTGTTGTGTAATTAGATCTCTTTTGAACCATATGTGACTTTTGCTAAGCTACCTCAAAAATTTATTGAGCGATCACACTCGCAATATGTGGAGGTAAAGAGTTCGACTTTAATGGTAGATGTATATGTAGTAAAGTGAGTTTTTTTTTCAAAAAAAAGTAAATGATTGTAAGTACAAATGGTTAATACTGTCAAATACAAGAACATACTTTATATGCTGCGCAAACGCTATGTCATAACATAAAATCACATCTCAATAACGCCAAAACAGGTAAAAAGAAAGTAAAGAACGTTTATTTGATACTACTTTTATTTTAAAACACTTGGCTGTCAAACAGATAGCTTCTAATCAAAACCGAATCTTTCGGGCAATAAAATCGGGGCAGTGAGAGTCCATGTGTAGATGGCATAGCAAACCCATGCGCTAACGATTTTAACCCAACTAGCCCAGTAGGTTCTTCCAACAGGTGCAAAATCGTTGCCATTTTTCGTGCTTTCCTCTACGTTCATAGTTAACAAAGTGGCAACCCATGCTGTTGCAAGGAAGAAAATAACATGAAAAAGGGTGTAATTATATTGTGTCTTAGCTCTCTCATCATCCCTCGGCGTGTTGACACCAGATTCAGTGTCAGATTCATCTTCTTGGAAAGCATCAGCGGGAAGACTGCCCTCCTCAATTGCTTGACGGAGTGCAGCGGCACGCATCTGCCTGCGAAGATTTGGTTGTTTGGTAATAAGATCATGACTATCATCCTCAGGAAGTTGAATAGCTCCGGTACCATTGAGAGCCATAGCTTGAGTGGCGGCACGAGTTGTAGTATAAGCAACGGTTAACATTGTGACAATCGCACCGATGACAACAGATGTCGTACGTGTTCCTTGAGCTCGTACAAGTGGATTGCAATGCTTATCATCCGGTTCCATCGAAACTGCGGACATAGTAAGATAAGTACAATATACAGCAACCATCGCTGCTTGAGCAAGCCCAGCCTTAGGATTAAACTCCTGTACTGACGGATGAACAGATATAGCACTGGTAATCAGGAAAAAAATTAAATTAAGCGTTATTGCTGCTTGATTCATTGAGCACCCAGAAGATGCGAAGAAAATGTACATTATGACAGTCATTGCTATAGAAGCAATATACATCCCTATAGTTGAGCCAACAAGGATATATCTCCATGAGGATTTTTCGTCATGCTCCATCTTACTGAGACAATATTCGGCCCAACTATGCGCGAGGTCAACTAAAAGTACCAGACCAAGTAAGAGAAATGCTGTAGCGCCAGCAAAAGAAATGTAGTTGCCCCAGGCAAAGAAAAATGATTCAGGTATAAAGAAAGACAAGATAATTAGAACTAGCCAAGCGATAATTTTAGGTCCCCAGAATCCATTTTGAATTATTGCTCGAGGATTTTTTGATGAATCAACACCCAAGAGAATGGCGCCCATAATAATGTGAAAAATTCCCAAGGCAAAGTTGATTCTGTGAACCGCGACCCATCCGTAGCAGGGCCCATCGGGACAGCTTATTTCCATATAGTCAAGTGTAAGATGTTGTAGCTTTTGAATCACCCATGGTGTAAGCATGATCCAGGATAGAATTGAATTTGTGAGAAGAATAAGCGCATATGCAATTCGTGTTGCTATGCTAGCGGGGCATTAGTTATCAGACTATACTTTGGACAAGAGAATTGCGGCTTACCTATTGCCACATTTTCCGCAAGCACTACAGACAGCAGAGCAAGTCGCTGCACCACAACAACTTGCTAAACATCCAAACACCTTATAGATTAGTAGCCGCTAAGCCATCAGAGTAGTAGTGTTATCTTACAGTTCCTACACTAGGCAGCGCCAGTAATGGCAAAGATAGTAGAGCTCCCATTTCTAAAATTGAGAATCACAGGTAAAAAACTGCAAAAGCTATGAATGAAATGATGAACATTGGTCGTTGGGTTGACAAGTATTCCATTCACGAATTGTTTTGTAGTTCATCCTTATCTATATTGGATGTCACAAACATTCATGGGGCCCTTGTTACAATATTTATGCATTCTATGCAATCTAAGCAGCTGCACAATAATATACAGAGTAACTTCAAAACTGATCTAATTGGATGGTGCACATTCTCGTCACGCCAAATTTATGAAAGGGTTTTCAGAACATCATCTGAGAACAAACTTCTGTCTCGTTATAAAAATATTCCTCATTATCCTCTTATCAATCCCCGGGACTAAGTTGCGACAAGTAAATATCAAAACGATAAATTACGTCTTTCCTACGTATCATTGGAACGTTGTTTCTGGCCACCTTAGCCGAAGTAGCATCGCAGCATTGGGTTAAATTTCATTAATGACTCATGACTAATTTAGGGTTGATAATTATTAGTCATTTGAGGCTCATGTTTATGTCCACCCTATATTGGTTTTCTTTTCATCCCAAACACCAACCATCCCAAACGTTTTGTAGGTAGTGCTCGTTTTTCAGAGATGGTGGTGCAATATACCTATGAAGAGCTAGATTAAGGAATTTTTTATTTGAGATGAAAAGACCTTGTAGTTATTCTCAAATACACGTAAGTAGGGCAGGGAAGGACAGGAGACTGGTAGCATAACCTAGGATTGGAGAATCTGGAGTAAGTATACGAAATGACGAATAAGTAAGCAGCATAATGAAGTTAGATTATTTTCCCTCTGTATAAAAATACAGCTGTGGATTTATTTTTTTCTCTAGCTGTTCTGTCGGAGCTCAAGATCAGCCTACCACAATTGGTGGACAGGACAAAAGAAAAGCACAAAATGGCTCAATACGTACTTTGCCACTTTGTCGAAGAAAGGAAAGAAACAAAAAACACAGCCTCAATACGATTCCTGAGAAGAATACCCATCCAAGCTGAATTGATTCAGGAGTGAAAAAATAGGCGGGAAAATATAAAGCTGGCTACAGTTTCTCTTCATTTCAAATTTTAATGACGTTCTGTCCCAGGACATAGTTCTTACGGTTCATCTCGTAATTATTAATCGGGACTAGAGATAATTTGATCAATAATTCGATATGGCGTCTATCTGCTTTTGGCAATTTTGGCATGTATTTCCACATCCAACTAAAAACTGCGATGCTAAATACATAGCTCTGAAGGAATTTCTAATAACAATTTTATGCTAGGGATTTCTGCATAGAGTTTCAGAGTAGTTTTCGATGTCCCAAAAATGATTCAATCAATGAAAGTAATTGAAATTTCTTTCCTAAAAACATATTCTTTTTCTCATCTTCGCATTACATGATTTCTGATGAACCAAATTTTTCAAAAATCAAGTGTAGATACTCTTTTATGGAAGGTCCAAATACTCATGTAGAGATGCTCCTGCTTCTTTATTCTCTTCACCCCCCTATGGAGTCTTTAGATAAAATCGGTTAATTTTCAAGTGGATTAAACGATAACTCAAGGCAGAAAATTATGATAAACAAACTAAACAAGTAGTATGTGGTGTATTTTGATTTTTTAAAATAGCTTCACTATTTAAGGATATTGTAGAGACAAACCAACTAGTCCTCGCGAGGATGAGGTGGAATTCCGAAGTAAAGGATAAAAATCTCCCTTAAGTCCTTCCTCACGAGAACTAGCAAGATTCCTAACGTTCATTGTAGTTGTTATTGACCAAGGAAACTTAGCCTACAATGCAAATAATCCAGAACCTTAGGGAGGTAAAGAACAAAATTTGATTTGAGCAGAACACTCGAAAATATTCATCCTGCCAAAAACATTACAACGCTTATGCTACTTCTGAAATGCTCCTTTATCGGAAAAAGCCTGATTGTGTTGTTGGTACGGAAAAATCAGATTTGCCGGAATATCAGCCACTCAATCTTATCTGAAAATCATTCAGCCCATACTTCAAGCCTCGATAATGCCACATAAGGTAGTCAGTCTATTCTTCTGGGACAACATCCTATGCGCAGCTACACACTGAGGTCTAAGAAGAGAGGTCAGTTCACTAATAGATGATAAGAAAGGATTCGGAATTATTTCATGGCTGTCGTCAAGTCACGAATAAAATGAGATCCGACGGATTTTAAAGGATATCATGATGATAAGCCTTGTATCACGACCAAACTGTAATGTATATCCAGCAAGATTTATCATGGGCGTACATTATGTAAGTTTCGTAATCTTTGCGAGATTCGATATCACAATAGCTTTTAGATACAGTAAAAGCTCCTCATAAAGGAGTATTCGTTCCAATAAGGTGGTTCCTTATATAGGGTGATTCCTTTGAAACAGATTTCTTTTAAATAATTAAGCATCATGATGTGATAATTGTGATTGCGTACCTGTTAGCTCCGTTGTATTCTCTGCTTTATGTTTTAATAGAGAAGTAATAAGAAAAGCCTATTCACCGTAAAGAGTTCAATCTTCTTCTAGACTTGTACCCATCTTTGGAACATCATAGCATCAGCAGATGTTCCTGGTATCCACTGGATCCTCGCGCTTGGTTGTGCTGATCTACCCTCAATTCGTATCCTGCGGCGGCCCAAATGATAAAACAAAAATTTCAAGAAAAAATTTTCCTCACAAGAGTAGGCTAAGAGATAGTTTTTATGATCGAATCGAAAATGATAGTCTGCATATCCTCATTACCAGAAGTAACATCCAAGTGATCGTCATCTTAGTCTGCCAAGTTCTTTTGAAAATTTAGCATCGGAGCCGGTTCAAACCTTATTACATCGAGTTGCAATATATTCTGCTCATAAATCTGCTACTAAACTTTCAGAACTTTCTCTGATTTGTCTCTTTGCTCTTGCAATCAATTGCGAGTAGGAATTGCTGCTCCCTTGATGGGGATATCTGCAGTTTAATTACCAACTATAGCGGCACTACTACTACTTTCTCGAGTTGTAAAACAGGTGAAAAAGTATAATTTTTACCCAGCAATTCTGATCAGGGTAATGCATATTTTTACAGGACTTTTTTTTACGCTAAATTACCATTCTGATGCTGCAATTAGTTTGCAACTTTCTTTTTGTGCACCATGCATATTTTAGCATATTTACCTGTTTTATGGTTCAAGATAAAAGTTGAGCTATAAATAACCAGCTTAAATAACTTGGCTCTGACCAACGCTAGCGGGCTACAGCCGGTCTTGCGGGCCGCCCGCAATCCTAATTTAAACTATAGTCAGTCAGTCTGTAAGCTAGTAGGGGCTCTAGTCCCTGAAGCGAGATCTATCCCAGCCACAGTCCTGGTGGTCCTTATTGCTTCCAAAAAAACCCATATTGATTTAATTTGAGTGTAGGGATTAGAGTGGATCTGAGCCTGGCTTACATGAAGTTAATTGGGTCATAGCAGGTATATTTTACGCTAAAGCTATAATTTGATTCGCTCACGTGTAATTTTCCCTATTCAGCTTTAAGAATCCATTGCCAGTCAAAACATGATGATCAGTTATGGTTTCAATCTGTCAGCTTACAAAGTCGTATACTTTTCAATCTGATATTACTCGCTGCACCAATTCGAGAGCTATTAAACAGGATGCCCTACAATTTAATCATATTCAGTTAAATTTGATCAGTCAGTACACACTTCACACCGTTGAAACTAGGGCAGGACATGCGGACACTGGGATTATGCCTGAATTAAACAAACATGTTCAATAATTATAGCACACAAAAGATGAGGAGTGGGGATACTTGATGTCCTCCATTTTGGTCTGTAAGGACTTTTCCCCATTGGAACTCATTAAAGCTTGCATCATGTTTTATGACCTATCCTTCATGAAAACTATGAATCCATCCGAGATTGGCAAGACACTCGGAGAGTTAATCTCCAAGCAAATTTTTGAAAACAATGGCTTCAAGCTACTTAAACACCTGGATATGTTGATACTTCCAACTTTTGCTATTAGCTCTGAGTACTGTCCAATACTATGATATCTAGCATCCGTTTATCTATAGTTTTTCGCATCATTGGATTTGCTTTAGCTTTGAATGTACCTCGAGCTGAAAATGCTGAAGAAACCATATTCTCTTGTCTTGATCAGAATGGCGTTTCCCAGGTCAATCAAAACTCACCAGACTGGGCAACTTTATCATCACCGTACAATCTTCGCTTGCACTATACCCCTACAGTTATAACTATGCCAAAGGTCTCCAGCGAAGTTTCTGCATCTATACGATGTGCTACAAAGTTTCAACTTAAAGTCCAGGCAAAAGGGGGTGGTCATTCTTATGGAAGTTTTTCCAGTGGTGGTAAGGATGGGAGTCTAATCATTAGTATGGAGAATTTCAGCGATATCAAAGTTAATCAGAGTAAGTAGAATGACTCATCTAAATGTGGAACAAACACTCATCAAAACAAGCAACATTCATTGCGAAGATAGGGACTGGACAGCGCCTTGGTAATGTTGCTCAAGCCCTTTACAATCAAGGAAAACGGGCAATGCCTCATGGGACCTGTCCTAGTGTTGGGATTGCAGGCCATGCATTACACGGTGGCTATGGCTTATCATCTCGTAACTGGGGGCTAACAATTGATCACATCATCGGTATGGATGTCATCCTTGCTGATGGGCAAGAAATTTTTGCCAGCCAAGATTCAAATCCTGATATTTTCTTTGCTATGCGTGGTGCCGCTGATAGCATCGGTATTGCAACTTATCTGTACTTTAGTACCGAAGCGGCACCAGATTCTATTGTATACTTCACTGTCAATCTTGCACCCTCGCTCGAAGATTTGAAAATAGTAACAACGGGATTCGAGCAAATTCAACGTACTGTCCTAGAATCATCTCTTATAACATCTCAAATCACGTTTAACTTTTTCCTCAACAGTGATGGCTTATTTTCACTAAATGGATGGTGCATGAGATGTGATGTAGAAAACTTTCGTAATTCAATCTTACCATCTATGTTAACTGGATTTAAGTACCTAGAAATTAGAGTCGAACTTCAGAATTGGATTCAGGCACTTACGAACTTAGCAGCCCCTGATTCTCTTACTCAACCCCTTGGTGGCTCCATGAAAAAACACGATATCTTCTATGCTAAATCACTTGTTGTTCCTGAGACTAATCCTTTGACTGCAAATGCTATTAAAAGCTTCTTTGAGTATATAAAGAGTAATAGAGGTATTAATAATTGGATGTCTATCATTAGTCTCTACGGTGGGCCTGGATCAGCTATCAATAATCCAATTCCTAGGGCTAAGAGTTCCGCTTACTCAGATCGTCATGCACTTTGGAACTTTCAAAATTATGGATTTTCACTATCACCACCCTATAATGAAGCAATTACTCCTCAAGTACAGGGTATGAATGATGCGATAACTAGAGCACAGCCTAATACCAAATTTGTTGGATATATTAATTATCTAGATCCGCAACTTAGCCCAGACGAGGCTGCGGACCAGTATTATGGTAACAGTACTTATAATCGATTATTAGGTATCAAAAATAAGGTTGATCCAAATTTCATTTTTTGGAACCCGCAAGCCGTAGGCTTAGCTTCGTACATGGGATCTTAGAATCTCTGGTAATCAACAGAAGAAAATTTTTTTATGAATTATTTAATCATAATTCGATCCCTAATTATAGAGAAGCAGGAGGAAAAATCTACTTGCAATTATTCAACCTCTTAGTCACATTTTATCCAGACCTTCGGCATTAATAATTCAGGGAAAACATTCATTTTCGCTACAAAGAAGATAGTCATGCTCAATTGAAGCCTGAAGATAAAATTTCTCTAGATGGATGATCAATCAACAGTACTTTATGTAAGATGAAATTAACGGTAAAAAGTAATTTCAAACTACCTAATCTAGTAAAGAAAACTAGGAAGATCTCAAATTTTTTGATGGAAATTTTCATTGCTACAAAAAATAAAGTAATGATCACAATATTTGCGATTTTAATTCATGAAATGAAGGTAATTGGGCTTGAGACATGAGTTATATCACTATCTAGTTTGGATAAGAATCAAGCATTTAGAGCTGAAAACTACATAGTACACGGAAGACAAGTTTCCCAATTCGAAGACTTTAAACCCAATTGTGAATATTTACATAATTTTTCTGTGGCTCAACCTGAGACTTTGACGGATCGCGTAACAAAAGTAAAAGTAAGATGTAGCATGTCAAAAAAATAAGAATTAGTACGGTGAAGAAAAAAAGATAAGCTGCAGTACCACGATTCCACCCAACCACAATTCAATCCACTTTCTTAGTCATCTCACCAATTCATCAACCTTCTCTTAAACCCAAATCTTAAATTACAAAAAATAGTTTAAATATCTATATATCTTCTCAAAAAGAAGCACGACTTCAGGATGCCATTGCAGCTTTTAATCGTATTAAATTTTCGTCGCGACAGGCGGCAGCAGCGGCTTATAACGTACCAGCATCTACTTTAATCCAGCGGTAACAGGAAATTCAAAGTCGCATCAGGAAAGGCGTAGAATCACTCAAACGCCTCTCCATTGATCAAGAATTATACCTTGTCAACTAGATAATAGAGTAACTGGGTACGTCGATTTCTGTCACGACACCCGCAAATTAAGGGAATGACTGGTACGCCGCTTGATAGATTGAGAGTTTAAGCAGCTACCACCGAAGCAGTAGATAGATTTTACACGCTATTCGAGACCGTGAAAGCGCGATTTCGATGTTCGTTGGGAGATTAAATCGAACATAAACGAACATGGACTGTTTGGACTGGGAAATTTGCTCTAATCAGCGGGTGATAGGTATATCAAATAAAAACTCTACTTATCGTGAAACCCCCCCCCCCGAGGATCGCGAACGGGGTTTCAATTGTTGAGACAATTAACATAGACAGTCGCAAAACCTGACCCCTCGTGATTTCTAAAGGCACGGCAACACAAAACTTATGGTTCAAGGAAGAGACGCTAAATTGGATCTATACAACATCTGAAAATGCATGGATAGCTAATCGGATTGCACATGGAGGGTTAAAATCAGTTTTCTTGCCAGAAACCAAGCCCCCAAGATGAAAGTTGCTGGAGAATACCATTAGATAATGGACATAGTAATCATACAGACGTGGACTTCCAATGGGAATGTTACAAAAGTAAAGTCCACCTGATATAAATGCTTGCGCATACGTCCCACATTCTTCAACCCTTCGATTTATCTTGTTTTTCAGCTCTAAAATCTCGATACCGTAGGCTAATTGAAGGCCTCTCTACAATACACGATTCTGCACTAATTAAATAGCAAATATTTATTAAATGTTAAATTAGGACGCGTAATGAGCGTCTTACAGATGCTTAGATACAGAGTGGATGGCGCACAGCTAGTTTGTTGCCATTTAATCGCCAAAAAGGTTTAAAGAACCCTTTTACTCAACCTTTTCCATAACAAGACCCAACGATACCGGAGCGAAATTCTAATAAACAACAAATTGATGACATACTTTCTCCGCGAGAGTCCGATGTATATGCAACAATTCTTGAGAAGCAATAATGAACTAACATGAGGCATGACTTTATTCACGCGCAAAGCTGCAAAATCAACTGGAGAGCTCCAGGCGCAACTAGCCGAGGAAAAGATGAAAGACCAAGCTTTAAATCTTTGAAAATGACCGCTCTTATATTCTACTAAGAAGATGAAGAGGGTGTTGGCAGACCCAAATACCCAATCTTCGAACATTGAAGCGAATAAGAGGGCCCAGGTGGAAGCCAGGATAGCATCAACAGCTGAAGCAGTAAGTAGAGCACAGCAAGTTAACACAGCAGCTGGGAGTGCTAAAATTTCTAAAGATCATGGGCAGGCCTATTCTTTTAAAGATTGTCTATTTGAATTTGAGATTTAAATTTATTAATGTAGAGCAATATAATAAGTTTTGGACAGCGAATTTTGTAGTTCGTGGGTGGAATTGTGGTACTCCAATTTTAATAAAGAAGTTCTTAAGAGTCAATATTCGAAAATATAATGTGTTGGTCGGGTGGAGGGGGCTTGTCCCATTTTCGTGACTAAATTCGGAATAATCTCGATCCATGACAAAGCGTCCGGACGCTGTGACACATCCATCTTTACTTGATCTGAAGTGTATTTGCCTAATCACATAATAATTTGCCAACGCTGGTCTAATTTTTTATTTCTTTGTTAGATAGAGTTCCAAAATACAATCAATAACATAGAAACAAAAAATAGACCGGCGTTAGCCTCTATATTCCAAAAAAGATCTCTGTCTGAGCAATGATGGCCTCCCTTAGAAATAGAGTTAAGTGACAGGGCTAGGAAAAGCTTAGTAAACTATCCGTAGGTATAGCCTGTAGCAGTACCAGTAAGTCGCTCTTTTATCAAGTTATTTGCTGACAGAATCCCTGTTTCTCTTTAGATGGACACCCAGGGCATTGTTCTTTAAGATGGGATTGCAATACGGATCTCTTTCTTCTTATATCTGTACGTAGGGGTCATAAACTTTGAATAATATGATTTTATGGGTCCTATGATAGTATCTCCTGAAAGCCTAACAAGCTAGATAATGTAATCTTTATTTTTTCGGAAGATTTAGCTTCGTGTGTTAAAGTTGGGGTTGACTGCCAAGGCTATTTGGTGGTAAATACTCGATTTCTAGAAGAAGCAGTCGATGTCGGCCACAATAACACTTTTTGTAGCGAAGGAATTTAATTCTTGCAGTCTTTACGAAAAAACGAGCATCTGAGTGCATAACGTGCTGCTTGTCGCTTCCATTAGCACTGGGCAACCGTTAATTCATTCGTCTGAACTTGAAGAACGACCGGACGGGACGGGCCTGAGTAATAGCGTGAGGTATTACATAAACTTCTAGGTATGTTGGTTGATAAGGTCTAGGAGCCTTTTTTATAGAAACTATGTCGATTTGTTAGATTTGTAAATTCTGTAACTCTAACTTACAAGAACAGCAATGCATAAATGGTTTAGATGACTTTTTGGGATGATACTCTTACATCAATCTCATTCACCTTCTAATTTAGGTTTGCTAGCTAGCTGCATTGAAATAGGATAAAAAGCGGGTTCTGCTGATCTGCACCAATTTCGTCCTTAAAGTACCCGCTTTTAACCCTTTTTACCCCTGTAAGGGCTATACGCAATATGTGTACTCTCCCGAGCCAATACTTTTTAGGAGGGTCGGACTTAGACTTTAAATCCTAAGCAACATTGCAGAACGAAAATTTGCTCAGGATTTGATAAGCTAAGTCCGACCCTTCATATTTTGAGAATATTGTAACTTTTTTGAATGTAATTAATTTCTGACGATTGAAGCTCACAGACACGAGATCCTCATACCTAATGCTATAAACAAATTTTTAAGTCAGGGTATTTTGAAAAAGTCAAGAAGTGAAGGTTTAAGAATCAAGTATGGACCGAAGACTTGTCATTTTGTAATTTAAATGAAGTCTATCCTGCCTCTGGAGGGTATTTTACGACATATCTATGACAATTTTCTTGTATGAAAGCAAGTATTGAAACTAATTTTTCAGTAACCAATGGTGGTAGATCTAGTAGAATCAATCAACGTTGTTTTAACTTTATAGATACTCCCACTCCCAGGGTATTTTCAGGCGAGTATATCGACAAAGTTTGGACTATTGTTGATGAAAGTCATTATTTCTACCTAAAAGTTGGTATATGTGAAATCATAAATATAAGAAACAAGTAGTGTTCAATATACAGACAGTTTCAAGTCTTTTAAGTGACTGTAGTTGGTGGATGAGAAATGAGAATCAGTTAGGCGTATGCCAAACATCTTTATTTTCTCCAAGTAGCTATTTATTTTGCTTGGCAAATGCCATTTTCAATCGTTGGAGAGATTACTTTTTATTCTGCATAGGAAGTGACTTTTAGCCTTGTCTAACTTCAGACAGATTTTTGAAAGTCGAATTTTCCTCTTGCATCAGATTAACGTTTTGGACTTGTTGATCCTCTTGAAAATCCAAGTCTAGCGAAAGTTCCGGATGAGAAAAAATAAAGTTATGAAAAAATCGTGCATCAGAATGGTATTTTAAGGCGATAAAGGCCCTGCCTTTGAGCTGATCTATTGGGTATAAAACTGAGTTTGTGACATGTTTTTTTGGCTTAGGATAGATAGGATTTAATTAACTGGGGGGACAATGTCAACTGTGTAATTGGTGTGTTTCACTATTCATCGTAGACGCTGGAGAAAGAAAGTATTTACTTATTTATAGCCATCATTTCCAACGGTCTCAAGCGATGTCATTGCTATGTCTCAGAATATTGATAAAATCAGGGATCCGAAAGTGAGTAAATAAGACGGAACAGTGAATGGCCCTGGATCGTAATGCCTAAAATGCATTAGATTTACAGTTTGGTTAATGACTGGATGAATTTCAGATTTTTTTCCGGATTAACGTACCAAACATGTTATCTCGCCACATCACATTCAGATACAGTATCTTAGATATCAGGACCGCATATCTCTAGGGGGTAAGGGGGAGCCTAAGACATCAGACAGATAATCTTGCTTGAATAAAGATAAGCAAGTGAATTATCATGAGTGCTGTGTAAGGAACTGAAATCCAAACTGTCTTTAAAGTCTATATTTGAGTTTTCCATACCGTAATCAACAGCTAGAAATGCCTAAAAAAGCTGGGCCGATTGTGCAGCGTCAAATATAAACCAAAGCATAACATAGAGACAAGACCATCAGAAGTGAGGAAGACAGGGAGTGTGGAGAGGGGCGGCTCCTTTTGTCAGCTTTAGCCCCATAAATAAGCCAATCAGCACTCGTATTTATAACAAGATAATCATAACTCATAACTCTGCCGCTAAACCACCGGAAGGCATTCAGGCATGAGTCGGAATATAGTTCAACCGCATACATAGTCTAACCGAATCAAATCGTTCGAACTAGATTTAGCCCCTTCTCTATCTACCTTGATCTACACTGTATGTTGTCGTTAGCGGTTAGAACTGGCCGTTAAGCAGTCGTTAGTCGGTCATCATTCCTTCTCACCGACCTTCATCCCTTCGACGTTCTGATATCGCTCTACGCCCTCTCAAGAAAAATCCGTTACCTATCAATACTGTGCCTAAAACGTGGAATTACTCGAAGCAAGGTGAATTATATCGATCTTTAACTACCTTGTTCCTCGACTTTCTTACCTGACTATGACTCTGAAGTTTCGAATCAAGATATCGTTGAAAACTCGTTGAATTCATATGACACCGAGGATCTATCGCAGACTGCGCTGCTCCGGTCATCTTCTGAGGGGGCAGAAGAATATATTTGGCCACAACGAACTAATCGTAGACCGAGGCTATCAATCCGCGCCCTACAAGAAACTGTCGGAGCAGTTAAAGCCCAGGCTAGCATTAAAATAGAAGATATCAAAATCCCAAGTCCAGTTCCTCGTATTATATCTCGGACTGAGCATTTCATCGCGGCCATAATGTCTGGAGGTGAGAGACAGATGTGGGGCCTCAATGGCAAACCTTTAGTGTAAATGTACCGCTGCCATGAAGCCTATATTAGTCGTTAATGCCTGTTCAGATACTTTACCAGCATATTTGTGTCGTTGGGAGTATTTTTGTTTGGTTATGATCAAGGTGTGATGTCTGGTATCATCACGTATGTAAGGTTACTCAAAAAAACCAGAAATTGCTAACTGATTAATATTTAGTGGACCTTATTTCAAAGATTATTTTAATCAACCTACGCGGGCTGAAGTTGGAACAATGGTGGCTATTTTGGAGATAGGTGCCTTTTTCTCATCAATTGTGGTGGGAAAAGTTGGAGATATAATTGGACGACGAAAGACAATTCTGTATGGTTCAATAATATTCTTTACAGGTGGAGCTCTACAAACTACCGCCACAGGTATCTCTATGATGCTCTTAGGACGAATTGTTGCTGGAATTGGCGTTGGTATGCTCTCAACTATAGTGCCTGTATATCAGTCCGAAATATCACCCCCACATAACAGAGGCAAGTTAGCTTGTATAGAATTTACAGGCAATATTACCGGATACACAACCTCTGTTTGGGTTGATTACTTCTGCAGCTACATTGATAATGATTATTCATGGAGACTTCCATTAATGATGCAGTGCGTGATGGGAGCTTTACTTGGTTTTGGAAGCTTACTTATTGTTGAATCACCGAGGTATGTTCTCCCAATTACTTTTAAATTTCTTATCTAATCTAATAGATGGCTATTGGATAATGATCACGACGAAGAGGGAATAGTAGTTATAGCAAATCTATATGGAGGTGGAGACATACACAATCCTAAAGCCCGAGATGAGTACCGTGAAATTAAAATGAGTGTTTTACTTCAGCGACAAGAAGGTGAAAAAACCTATATGGAAATGTTTCGTCGATATAGGACTCGTGTCTTTATTGCCATGTCTGCTCAAGCCTTCGCTCAATTGAACGGGATCAACGTTATTTCTTACTATGCTCCGTACGTTTTCGAGTCCGCTGGCTGGGTAGGTCGTCAAGCCATTTTAATGACTGGGATAAATGGAATCACTTATTTTTTCTCAACAATTCCACCTTGGTATCTAGTAGATCACTGGGGTCGGCGATTCATTCTTCTTGGGGGAGCTGTAGCTATGGCAATATCGCTTTGCGCTATGTCATACTTCTTGTATCTTGACATCCACTTAACACCAACGCTTGTTGTTGCTTCCGTTATGATCTATAATGCTGCGTTTGGTTACAGCTGGGGACCTATTCCATGGTTATACCCTCCTGAGATTTTACCTCTAAGTATTCGATCTAAAGGAGCTAGCCTCTCAACAGCAACAAATTGGGCATGCAATTGGATTGTTGGCGAACTAACTCCTGTGCTTCAAGAGCTAATAACATGGCGTCTTTATCTTGTTCATGCCTTTTCCTGCGCTGCAAGTTTTGTTGTCGGTAAGTTAAATTGCCACTTATACAATTCCAAAGCTAATAATATCATCAAGTCTACTTCATTTATCCTGAAACTGCAGGTATGCGATTAGAAGATATGGGTGCTCTTTTCGGCGATGCTACAGTGACTGCAAACACACCTGCGCAACTTGCGGAAACTGGTTCATTGCTTGGTGCCTCCTCCCCTGTTCCATCAATGGATTTAAGAAGAGGTATTTATAGCGGAGGGACTCCCAGGCTTGGTCCCTCAAATTCTCTTTCTGGATTAGATATTGATCCACCTCATGTTAATATACAAAACGGAAAGCCAAGATATACTGATGATAATGATGGTATTAGTGAGGGTCTTGGTGGATGGATATCTCGAGTAGTGGGGCGAGGTGAAGGTAGTATAAGAAGCGGGATAAGTGGCAGGTATAATACCCTTGATCAAGATGAATGATTTACAGGAAAAATTATGTGTTTTTACAAAAAGTTATTGCATTTTACTGTAGTTTAGGCTCGTGCACTAGATTAGCGTTTTTCAATAGAATGGGACAGGACTTTTATTTTCTTTCTCTTTTTCTGTAACCTTTATTACTATCAGATGGAAAAGAAAAATTTTAATTAATTTAACTCATTAAGTCTCATTAGTCGCGTCGAATCCCTTTGAATCATAGAAATTGACAATTTATAATGTGTATTTTGCCAATTTAAAATTTGTTCCAATCGGATTCCAAATTTATTTATATTTTCTATAAGATAGATTTAGGGAATCATTAAATTCCTACCCCCTTTCCTTATTTTCTTACGTGCCTACCCTACTCCATTGAATGCCCATGCCCTGTCGGTACTAGGGTTCGCAGCAAGCTAGAGTTTGTAAACTCCAATCAGCACTAGGAAATTTATCACCGAAAGAAACCAGGGCTAAGGAATCCATAAAATTACCCTATTTAATTGGTCAAGCCACGCCAGATTCTAGTTCTGACTAATTAATTTCTGGGAATCATCAAATTCTTACGCCATTTTCTTGTTTCTTACCCCTCTCCCCTGTTCTCTCGACTGCTCTCTCCAATCAGCATTAGGGACACTTTAAACGAAAGTGATCAGGGTTTTAGTTCCAACCAATAATGAGAGTCACTCACTAATGATGTGGGACAAATGCTAAAACACAAATCCACATATACCGTTTAAATCTCCTCTGCCTCTGCTACCACTGTCATCTGATGTCGTTACAGTCCTTCATGGTCGACGAGAAAAGCTGCAGAAATCGAGTCTGAGCCCTCTACGAATGTGATATTTTCTTGGCCTCGTGCTAGACTAATCACCTTATGTTATAGCTGCATGTTCAAAGACAGGAAATTCCTAATGAGTATCGGTTTGCTCAGTCCCAAATCATTAGTGAGTGACTCACGTTATTGGTTGGAACTAAACCCTGATCACTTTCGTTTAAAGTGTTCCTAATGCTGATTGGAAAGAGCAGTCGAGAGAGCAGGGGAGAGGGGTAAGAAAGTAAGAAAACGGCGTAAGAACTTGATGATTCCCAGAAATTAATCAGTCAGAACTAAAATCTGGCGTGGCTTGACCAATTAGATAGAGTAATTTTATGGATTTTATAGCCCTGGTTTCTTTCGGTGATAAATTCTCTAGTGCTGATTGGAGTTTACAAACTCTAGCTTGCTGCGGACCCTAGAACTGACAGGGCATGGGCATTCATTGGAGCAGGGCAAGGACGTAGGAAAATAAGGAAAGGGGGTAAGAATTTAATGATTCCCTTAAAATAAAGAGTTAAACTAGGCGATGTTTGAGGACCCCTAATATAGGGAATTCATAAATGTCGTATGCTTTTTTTTTAAATGTCGTATCGTCAGGGTACCCATGCAAAATGCTAAGCCTTTTTTGGACTCGCTCTGTCCCAGCCCTGTACCCATGTTCCATTAGTTGCCTGGTCAACATGAATAAGAATTTATTGAACTTTAATTTCGGTGCTCGTGAACTATGAATCATTCTTTTATACTCATTTAATATCTATACTCTCATTGCGAATGAATACTTATCATTTACAAAGTCCTAGTATCTTGTGACAAATAACGTAGGCATATAATTTTAAGGTATCGAGGCTAGTTGCTTGAGTAATTCTTAATACTGAAGTAGCATATCTCTAGAAGTTGGAGCATAGGTCTCAAAGAAATTAAAACTTCTTGAATTGATTGAAACCATTTTTTACTTTATTGGATAAATTTAT
>PEDP01000507.1:0-23240 GCA_002918395.1 Erysiphe pulchra | reverse complement strand
GCATAAGTATCCGGGGAATCGCATCTTTGGAGGTTCGTGCAACGTCTTGTTAAATAATCTCAATATATAGTATCACAATACATAATATTTATTTGGCCTCTTGATATTACAATATCTTGTAGGATACCTACTCCCCCTTGACAGTAAGCGCCAATCAGTGACTCAAAAAGGGCCAGAAGCAAAGTAGGAATGGCAGGGGCAAACAATTTTTTTACGGGAGCAAAAAAACATTTCCCTAGAATTACCTAAGAACTTCTCCTTAAAACCGACGATCCTAGACATATTCATCAAGTAGCAGAATCTAAGCAAAGTGACCGGCAGGTGGTTGATCGGACTCGTGATACCTCGACTTTACTAATTAAGCGAAAAGTGATTATTTTGTTTCATTGCGTCATCTTCTGAAATCAAACTCGAGTATTAAATCTTCTAGTTCAGATAAAACCCCGTGTAGTATTTATGGCTGTGTTCTAGATAAAGGGTTGGAAATTCAAAAGTGTAGTCCTAAAGCTATTGCTTTGTTAAACCCGGTATGACTAGCAACTATTGTCCAGTCTTACGGCCAACAACTCTACAACGCGCATGTAACCTCTTTAGATTTCAGAGAAAGGCAAATCATCGCCATTTTGGTTTTTATGCGACTCAAAAGTCTTTCTGGAGTCGACATAGAAACGGAAGTCTCTTGTGCCACGGCCGCCACACACCTTTTATTACTGGAAACCTGAATTCTTTTAAAACAAATCTTCCATACTCTTCGAAAGTACAGAAATACGACCGTGGTCCTCAGAGCAGTGAGGATACACAGACAGATTTTGGAAATCTTGATATTCTTGCAAACACGCCAGCCCCCAGTACATCAATTGATGCTTGCCTTTGGGATGGATTTCATTTGAACAGTGGTGTTAAGATTACAGGTGGCATGGGCGTTCTGCTTGTTGGAGGTAAGGCTTTTAGCTGGCAGCCTTGGATTGCACGTAAAGATAATCAGAGGAAGCTGTTGAATGAGAAAGGACAATGGGAAGTGGAAGATGAAACATGGGGTATTTTTGAAGCCATATGGCCACGACCAGGTAACCTCATTTTTATAAATCTCAAACAATATATTAACGAAAATAAATATCAGATCTTTTAATCCTAGGTCTAGGCAAAGAGATGCAACTTTTGAGTCCTAAGACCAGTAGTAAGATCTATAGCTTAGGTATTAGGCTCGAAATTCAAGATACAAGGAATGCAGCTGCACAATTTAATCTTTTGGCCACCGAAAGAGGAATAAATAACGTTGCGGCTGCTTTGATACCAATTGGATGGAAAGAAGAAGATGGAGTGTAGTCCAATACTTACAAATTTGGTAAATACTCCGAGGAACTCTCAAGCGGGCCTCAATTTTCAGCATCAAGCTGTAACCGCTACCTACACAAAAGAGAAGGCTAGAAGTGAAGTGCTCCCAAAAATAGAAACCTTGTATATATTATTAAGGCACAAATCATGTTCGTGGAAGTTATTTCGAATGGATTTAAGTCCTAGATGGCACAAAATGGGCATCTAAGAACGTTTCTGAAGCTGTAATTGTACTAAGGCGTAACGAAAGATTCAGTAACAAAAGAAACTCAAAAGATGTAAAAAATACACCAATTGGTGCTTGGACTTAACAAGAAGAAAGTTTTTTTATCTTATAGCGTCTCAAAATTTCAGATTTCATACTTGATGCAGGTGCTATATGTTTTCCATGATAGATCGATCTCTTTTTATATCAATTTCTCCTACTTACAAATTGATACAAACAGCTTCGAGTCAACTACCAATTCCCGATATTAAACGAACTCCCCACGAAGCCATAAAATGACTATTCCGCCCTTAAGCCCTCGCAGGCACCAAATGCATTACATAACTACCAAATAGAGCACTCTAAAAGTAGTTGTAAGCTACATTGCTTCTTGCAAAGCAGAGCTTCAAAATGGATCAAAGTTTAACTCCACGTTGGATATTCGTGTCATATGATATTCCTCGATTAACACTTTAGTATTGTCTTAAGGATGGTAAACTATGAAGTGAATCCAACCACGAAAAGAGAAAGTTTCTATCATTTGAAGAGTAGTCTCTTACTGAGTGGATCCTTGGACTTGATCGGCGAGGATCTCCTCCTCAAATTATCGATGTGTGACAAATTGCGAACGTTTTGCTCGAAAAACGTGCTTCGGATCCCTCACCACAACCGGTCGGGAAGAATTGGGATTCCCGACTTATCAAAAACTAGCCCGAGCTGTGTACCAAATGGAATCGTAAATTCTATTCACAGCGTATAAAATGCGAAGATCCAATGACAAATAACGCGTAGTTTCAGTGTGTGAGAGAGACGCGTCAATCTTACGGCATACTCTTGGTATATACTTGCAAGTTTGGTGAGATTGGATTTATGATGAGAGTTATGGCAACTTCAAAGGTGGTTATAACCGTCGATACAATCGGACGAGCTATTATCGTACAGCCAAGGGAATCGCGAATGGATTACGGCGATCGAGGGAATTAAAACACCAAGTTGGGCGATCCCGCCGTCCGTGATCCTTCCCAGAAAAGTACGCCAGTCAAAATGGGGATTGTCAACGGCGAAATCAGATGCAACAGTATCGAGGACGATATGTTTCACATGAGAGTGTTTTATAGGCTCAACAGGGTCAGTTAGTGGCCAAATAAAAAGGTGAAATTAGTCTTAGAAATGCTGTTCGAGATTAGAAAGTCATTGGACGGCAATGAGCACTACCAACGTGTAGTGGCTACGGTATTCAAGAACACAACGATCACTCAATGTCCAAATACTTAAATAATATATTTTTAGAATTTTTTTATTAAAATTTATGATAGTTATAGATTTACTGTGCAATAATATGGTTTTTAATGGTCATGATGGCTAAGTTAGTGGTGAGACACGTTGTGTAAATAGTCAATGGTTTTCATGTAGAAACAGAAACAAAAACAGTATATATATATTACCTTGAAATACCGGTGAACAGGACCGACAGTACTAAAACGATGTTAAAAGCTAGAGCAATCTCTAATCGTCATCAAATTCGGCAGGAATCGTAACTTTTTTTCCCTTATCTAAAAATGGCTGAATTCACTCATCTAAACTTTAAGGAAATTGAACATTAACATTCGTAGTCAGGATCAAGGACACTTTAGACCCTAGATGTAATTGTATGTCAGTATTTTAACAAAATACAGCTTATGTCTCAAGTTTCTTTTTACAAAGCATCTGTCAAAATTTCTCAACTAGTCTCTATTTCCAACAACAATCAGCATCTTCATGAATCTCAATATCTTTTATCTCTTTGCGTATATCCTTCTTCCTCGTCGTCTCAATACCAAATCTTTCATCCCGATTCTTTATAACATCCCATGGTACCTGGATGAAAACGAATGTATTTAATACAAAATCATAGTCAAAGAGTAAGAGTAACATACCTGCTCATCACGAGTGAAGCTCATCATTAATTGTGGTTGACCCAAGGGTAGTTTATCACCACGATCGACCTGCCAGAAATGAAACGTCTTACCATATAAACCAATCAACTCCTTCATTTCCTCTGTCTCTGCAACCTCCCACACGATATTTGGCAAATTTGAGTTATGTATAATGAGCATACCACTTTTAACCTAAAAAGTTATTGAAAGTTTTATTCCTTCCTCTAGCATTTACTTACTTCATAGTTATGAGAATGCCAGAGTTTTCTCTCTTCTTTATCCAAAGTCTCATATAAATCTTTATTTATCATATACTCCACGCCAATAAGTCTTGCAGACTTTTCGGGAGAATCATAGATAAGACATTGCCTCAAATCTGTACTTACTTGAGTACAGTAGTGATTTGCTTCAATGGATCGAGAGACGTCCGAAGCATAGACGTGAAATGCATTCAAATGAGCACATATCGAATTAATTGGCTTAAATGATTGGGATGAGGCCGTTCCACATTGAAGAATCTTGTCCTCAGCTGTATGAGGTAATTGGGAAACTTTGTCTAGAATCTCATTTGTCATCTTGATAGTTAAAGATTTACACTTAAATTTAACTAGATTTCTTCTTCTTTTCACTTTATTTCTTCCTTTTGTTGAGAAATTTGTTTGAGTGATAGGTTCTATTTTAAATTTTTAAGTAATTATGTTACATTGAGCATCAGTGGCGATAGTGTATTAGTGTGGCAAGATTGCTATGCTGAAAATCAATGGCGATAGTCTGATGGTGTGGCAAAATATCTTTTGCTTGTATCACATGAATTTTTGAATTTGAATTTTTGGCACGTTTGCATGCATAGTTCTCTTTTGGTGTATAGTGGTTACGCGAGTCTTTTTCTCTGATAAATCATAATCTTTACATCATTTTCATATAAAAAATCTTATTATCTCACAAATGTATTTAATCAATTTACTTAACATTTCTTTATTCACTATCTTAATTATTCCAGCGCAAGCGTATGTTAGCCATCTAATATATTTAGTAAATCGATAATGGACAGGTTTTGTTGGTCCTTTTGTAGAAAAACTATACGTATTTCCTTTTTAAGGTGCCGTATAAGAAGCGGAATTTATATCCATCTAGTGGAGTATTCATTTATTTTGAGATACAATTCTGAGGGTTATTCTCAAATTATCGTATCATGTAACAGGTTTCATCGAAATCGTGACCAGGGAGTTAACTAAATCCTTAAGCCAATATTCTTGCCTTATAACGGTCGATAGATTGATTCATCTAAATGACGTTTTATCTTAAATGCTCATCGAGATCCAGCGATATTTCTTTTTGAGAGTCGATTAATTTCATCCCATGTATAGTTCTCAGCTAGTAAATGAAGTTCTTTCTCAATCGCTTCTTGCCATAGGTTTTTATCTAAGCGTGAAAGAGGCTCCCCAATATTTTTTGGGTTCTCATTAATTATGGAAATAGCTTGAGCCAATCGAGCTACTACATTCTGGGAGAAGTTTTTTCCTGAAGCTCGTGAAGCCTTGTGAATATGAACTAAACAATTTTTACCAAAATGTTGAAGATAGTATATTGAGAGTTTTTTGCCTTGTAGTGCATCATACTCCGTGGCTTTTCCGAGTAGTCTTGCATGAGGAAGGTGATTTTCTAAAAAGCAGACAGTAGCGATTGCATCTGCTAATTCGATTTGCCCTTTTTTGCATATCTTGCTGCCATTTCTTTCGATGTTTTCCTCTGTTGGCATCTAAGTGATTTGATGATCAACAGTCATACTTTTGAAAGATGAAACATATTTTTTGGCTGCTCATTGCCAGATCTGTTATTAAGTGGTAATTGATAATTATGCGAACTAGATTGTCGAATTGAAGCAGGATGTTAAAAAGGGTGCGAGAGGTTTCTCAAGTTTGTTGATTGTGATTTATATCAGCGACCGGTGTAAAATGGATCTAGATTATCGATGATGTACTGATTAGTTTTACTACTATTTTGGACAGAAACTGAAGCGAGCAGATCAATTATTAACCCTTAAAGTAAGCTTTAAACAGCCTAGTTCACAGGCATTTTTCTTTTTACATGCATATAAAAGCATTGCATACAAGAATACTTCATTTCTATATCTTGGCACCAAATCTAATTGCAGATCAATGCAAGTAAATATTCAAAGTTTCGAGAATGAGATTTCTCAGGTGATTCAAAATATTAGATTCGATAGTTATATCCTGCTATATCTCATGTACTGTGTTTTTGCATTCTGCACCTTCAAAATTTATCGGATTTTTAATATTTAGAAACAAAGATTGGTCATAAAACTTCTTGGCAAATCCCTTAAGCATAATGGGGAGGCCTTTAAGCCACTTATCTTCAGTGAGGCTGACTCTTTCAACATAAATCTTTGAATATTATGATTTTAAAGTCAAATCTATCATGGCTATCTGAATACTTTTCATTTTCAGTGTAGAATTTAGCCAAATCAGTAAGTTCTTTAATATTATCGTTGTTAAAGAGCGCTGATTGGGAAGGACGAAAATCTTTTATTTACTTGGCCTTTTTTAACTAACTTTTGTTTGAACTGTGGTGAACTATTGCCGTCAAGATTGGAACTATCATAATTATTTTCGATAGCAGCAGGTGTGTGTTTGGGAATTAAAGATTGATTTTAATTTT
This sequence comes from Erysiphe pulchra, assembly GCA_002918395.1. Taxonomy (NCBI): domain Eukaryota; kingdom Fungi; phylum Ascomycota; class Leotiomycetes; order Helotiales; family Erysiphaceae; genus Erysiphe; species Erysiphe pulchra. The sequence continues at coordinate 17,105 of PEDP01000507.1, read as the reverse complement.
TTCGTCAAGGGTTGTAACGAGAATTAAAGCTTGACGTATCTGAGACTAATTAGTCTTTGATTTCTTCTTCGGTCCAGTCAAGTGGATCTTTTTGATGTATTTTTTCTTAGGGCCTTTGTAAAACAGGCAATAGGATGACCGCGTCGTTTTTTCAACGATACATCACGGTATCTAAGTTGGTTTCTAAGACATATCATAAATTGATTAAAGTCTTCAACATCCTGATCTTTAAAGTCTTCTTTTAATAGTTGCAAAAAGTCATAATTTAGTGGTTCTGAGTACGTGTGTTTATCTATTTGATCTTGAATAAAGGTCTGAAGTCTGATTTGACGTTCTGCAGAAGATTCTAAATCTTTGTCCCTTGAGGTGTTACAGGCTGGTGCCTAGTGTTTGGGATCCGGAGTTTATCCGGTTTCCTTGGCAACATAGTATGTTGCTTACATTTAAACACAACATTAGCTCGCTAGCGTATATAAATAAAGGAATCCTAACCTAGGTAGAAAGAAGATTCCCTCCTTAGATAGAATATAAAATTACACTGGATTTACTATTGTAGACAACAATTGTGCATGTCCTTTTACATGAGGCATCCAATTTCCACGATTTTTATAATAAAACTTTCTCAAAGAAGTGTTTTTGCGCTTAGAGATAATAAATCTAGTGGAAAAAGTTGTTCAGCGTGGTGGACGCAGAGAATAGAGTGTGTCTGGATATTACCATCGGTTCTCCTTGAGTAGAAATAAAAATGTACGAACTTCGTCTGCAATACGGAGTAAGTACTCTTTGTTCTATCCCTTAGCAAAAAGCTATTAATCGGAGGTAATGAGGATCGATTTTTCGAGCAGCTTTTTCTCTTCCGTGGTACACCTCTGATACTTACATCTTTTGATCAGTGTCGGTTGCCTTGGGCATTTACGATGTCAAATCTGATGAATTAGATTGTCGATATGGAGGACTAATGATTTCTAGATATGCATATACCATATACTCTGTATGTTCCTTGTCAAACTAATAATATGACGTGACTAAGACTTTGGCTATTCCTCTGACAACCATCATACTTAAATTTCCTTGCTTTATAAAATAAGCACTAACTTTCGTCAAGTTTTGAAATTTTATAAGCCCTATAGTCGGGAATATTAATTTTACGCTTATCTGACATATCCAGAAGTTTTTTCCACAAATTATTAGACAAAATCAGTTCCTTGGTAATGTAATTTTTGATAACATTCTCAAAACTTGGCAGGAGTGAATTTAGTAAGAATGCACCTTAGGCATCTTCAGAGAAAGTAATGTCTTCAAAAATTTTTGCAATAGATATCTTAGCCGTTAATGAGCGGGCTCGAAGACGGTTCTAAGCGTCGTTCAATCTCATAATAAAATCTTGTATTTGCCCGTCGTCTTAAATTGAAATATTTGTTATTGATTTGAGAAGTCAAATGGTTGAGCTTTTAATTTCTCGACCACATCATGTTTCGAAATGGTCCTAAGCTTCTTTTTGCCGTTGAGTAATCAATTACAAAAATTTGAAGAATATTGTCTACTGCATTTAATAGTGCCCTTTGCAGTTGTTTTTTTGTTACTTTCCAGTTTTTCCATTCTCTGAAATTTTTGTCTAACGGTTCAGCCTCTTTTCCTGCCAAAAATTTTGTAAGCCCATAGCATTTGATGCTATCTCCAAGCTGTCAACTTATCTTCAATATTTTCACTTTCACTTAAAATTGATAATCTTTCGCATTTCATTGTTGATATACTAGGAATGTCACTTATCTGGCTTGAGGACTTTTGATCTTTAGACATTTTGTCTGTGTGATCTTTTCTAGCGCTAAGTCGAGCTCATAACCTTTTGAAGCGCAGTATGCATAGAGAGAGAAAAGGATAAGAGTTGAATTTTAGATATTTAATACCAGAGTTATCTTTGAACTTAGTTAATGATGTTCAAAGAGTTATACTAGGATATTTTTATCTTTGTCTATAATACTGAACAAGCTATCATTACCTTGGAACCAAATACAGTTATTTTTATATAAAATACAATATCTAGAAACTTCAAAAAAGACGACAAAGTTCAAAAGCTTGCTTATCATGACTTTTTTCTGCCAGAGAGTTTTATTTGGTGCTATTCAAGATGGAATATAATATTATATTCCAAATATTCTGATGGTAATATTCTGATTTGCAGCGTATAATCTGAAATCCCTATACTTCATCCCCAGTGTGTCACATGATGAAGATTCCCAGTTGTGATTAGATTAACGTTGTTATCACAACATTGAACTAGCAACATCACGATTTTTTGAGAGTAAGTACATGACACAGTCATTACTTGTGATAACGTAGCATAGAAGGTGCGTGAACGACTAGTTAAAATTATACTAATGATATTTTAGTATAAATTTTAGTGAGCTAGGATGTCGCAAAGAAAACGGCCCATCTAGTCGAGTAATAAGTGATTCCCATACTATTGATGATCGATAGAGGCATGGAGACGAAAAATGTGGCATAGAGTTGAAGAAGGTTGCATTTTTACATAAAATAACATGACTGTCTCACTAATGTATTAGGTAGGATAGCTTATAGCTTTACAAATTCTGAAATAACCATACTATCCATACTAGTTTCGTGACATTTGAGAGCTTATTGGCCTTTCTATTCAGCAAAATTTTCAAACTAACTTAGATAGTATGTGTGCTAAACAGTTTGCTATGAAAAGTTAACTTTAATTCAAGATTGAGATACTACCATATTCGCATATATTTGAGTGGTAAGATAAGTAAGTCACTGCTTTACTAAGCACTTTTTTTTATCCTGTAACTTTCTATGCGTGTCTGATTTGCATTTTTAAAAATTTGACACCTTAGCATATCAAGGTCATTTTCCATCGCATACAAAGCATGTGGTATATAAGGGAGAAAGAAGATATGGAGGCATCTCTAGCTGTCCGGCATAGTAAATTATTATGAAAACCGATTTTTCATCTCTCGAAGTTCGCTCATGACTTCAACAGGATTGGTTTTTCCCGTCGCTTTTTGAACCTCAGGATCCTATTTAAAAAAAGAATCAGTCAAACGTGCGAATCACCTAAAGTAACTTTTCTTACATTAACTCTCATAAAAAGATTATGCCTCTACTGAAGTGATTAGTTTAAACTTTATAGTTTATTTTAGTTTGATTCTTACCTTTTCATCAGCTATAGTAAATTTGCCTTGAGTCTCCTCATTCTGTTGGGCAAAAGCCCAAAGTTTTTCTGTAAATTTATCTTTCAGAACCGAAATAGCAACTTGGCGTTAGATTTCGTATATTCGTGGCCGGGATAAACTATAGTATCATCTGGAAGTGATGCAAGTGTCTTATTTAATGCCATATTCATCTCTGCTGCCGTTCCTTGGAAAAATCTTCCACAACCTGTTGAGATATGAGCTTCTGAAAAATAAAAAAATCTATCACTTTCTCCAGGATTATTTACCTCCATGAAATAATGTGTCGCCAGTAAAGACTACCTTCTGTTTTCCATCTTCCATGACCCAGCATATACTATCTTGAGTATGACATGGTGTGTGTAAAGCCGTTATATTAATATTACCAATTTTGAATGAATATCCATTTTGAGGTATAACCTGTACGCTTTCACAGTCTTTACCTCCAATAATAGGAATTTCTTCGAACTCGAGTTGTTTTTTCTATCATATTCAATCAGTCCTAGGACTATTACACTAAGACCAATGCTTGCCATGATATTATTTCCTCCAGCATGATCACGGTGACTATTAATTTTATTTAACTTTTTCGTCTTTTTCGAAAAGATCGCTCACAATTTCTTGCTTACCAGTGTGTGTTGATAATAGCTTTCAGATGGATTTGTTCATCATTCATCTTTTTCCTCAGTACAGGTATAACCCTATGATCACTTATCAATAACTGCAACTAGCTAGACTTTCTTCAAAATTGTTCTTGTACGGACTCAACAGGATGTGCAGGATCAATAATGACAGCATCTTTCGATTTGTCGTCAATCACAAGGTATGCGTAATTATCACCAGACCCTTTCCCTAATCTCTCAAGTTAGTAGATAATTCGATTAAGTTTATACATTTCAAGATACTAACACATAGGAATGGACTGTATATGCATAGTGCGGGCTTGAACCAACTATCATTTTTATCTCAGCCATCCACATTTCTAAGGGTCTTGATTAACTTAGTACACGGGTAGATATAGATTGAGATCTAAAGATGAATCGATTCTTGCAAAGCAATGAATTCATTACTTTATCTAATTTTCAAATTGGAGAAACCCGAGAACGATGCCAAGCTTTGGTTTAAGATACTTCTTAAGAACAGTGATTTATATGATGTGGCACATTAAATCATATACAGTTAATCCATCACATTTTATAAAAGCCATAGCTAAACCACTGAGAGGTTCGAAAACTAATTTTTAATTGTTATTATTGTTTTAATTGATGGTTTGTGTTGCCTGTTGCCTGTTGTCTGCCCTCGAAACAAAAACTAAAATATCTTTCAATTATAAAATTATCCACGATAACTGTTACTGTTAAATCATATGAATATTTATTTTAGAGAATTGAGTGTAATGACCTTTATAAATGACTCTCCCAATTGGCTGACATCATTTTGTTGGCGTAGAATGAAGTAGCCTCAGCCGTTGTGTTTACTTTTTGATACCTTACAAATCTCTGCACATACAACATTGAGATCTTCAATGTTGTGTGATGAAATTGATACCAAGACCTTTTTTTGTCAGATGAACTATACTGACCTCGTTTATGTTTATGAGTCTCTACACAATGTTTTTGGGGACCATTTTTCAAAGATTTTAGATATTGAAATTAAATCGATTGGATTTTGAGTTATGATCGCTACCACTTCAATTGTGACCAATAATAATTCGTGAACGTACTGAGTACAAATTCCTTGGCTTGCAGGAGAGAAATTGGACGTTAAGCTCGCACGCCGACAGGCATATAGTGTTGACTCTAATGAGCATCATATATTCACATGAATGACAGATAGTTCATGTCTTTCCGATGGTTAGCTCTCGAGAAAAGCAAATATTAGATTTAGGACGTGAGCCCATTGATGAGTTCTACATAGTGATGAAATATTCAATCACTATTAATCAATTTAGGCTTCATGTTTATGAAACCTACTCTTATCATACAAGAAAACCTTTAGTCCTCAGTCAAAACAATTGATCTATGGATAGATCGGGTTATACACTGCGTGAGTACGTACTTGATAACCTACCATTATTGAGTTTTCTGTATTCTAGGAAATCCCGAAAATTCTTAACCTCCTATTGCCCTCTATTTGACAGAGCGAGCAGTTTTTTCGTCGCTGCTATGAAGAAATGGCTTCTCCGATTACTCTTGGCTTTCGTTGGTATTATTCGGCCACTCGAATAAGCAGACTTAGTGCAGGAAGATGGGATTCCGGCAAAAGAAAATGAGCGCTTTTACTATTGGTTGAAATCTGATATGAAGTATCAAAAGAGTGCATATTGTACGTAGGAACTTTTAAAACGACGTCCATGCCTAAATAGCTTCCAAAAAAGTATTCATATCGATCAAAAATTCTTTTTACCCAAATTTAACCATTTTCTATATGAAATTTTTTAATAAAATTTTTGCCTCACTACCAAAAATGGCATCTGGAACCTCTGCCAGCCAAGGTAAGTCCGAATTAAACTCAGAAGTCATCTTGTATGTTGCCATTGTATGAGTTTAGTTAAGAGACTTCAAAAGCAATACGCGACAAATACGTTAAAAAATTGAAGATTACTTCATCAACTTTTTTGGAGCAGGAAAGAGAACGAAGCTTAATGCAATAGTATAAACGAAAAATTCTATGTACCAGAAGCTTACTGTCTATGTGAATGAAAAGTCATATGGCAGACTGGCCCTAAGGGGTTAGGTAATGTGCTAAAGGTTTTAAAATTTTAAACAACGGCATGTAAAAACTGTTAAAAACAAAAAGAGGACGGGTGCAGATATTCTCTTATCCTCAATTAAATACTCTCCATTATAAAAGTATTGAGCGGGTTCCTTCGAAGAATTGGTCCTGCGGAATACAGTGACGTCTGCTATTGACCCCGGACACCCTGTTATTCTCTTGTCGCAGTTGCACACAACCTGCTTGTTCAATGAGTCCCGGGATTTTCAATTCCAGTACACCTCACCGTCTTTTCCAGGCCTTTAATATAGTGGAATGGTGGTCCCATTTACAAAGCCTACACATCCATCAAATCCCTCCCGCGTCATCACCAATAAAATCTCTATTTTCTGATTTTTATTTGGCTAGGACATTTATTTATCACTGAGCTTCAGCACTGTAGTGATAACACGCTTTGTACAGATTACGGCGGTGCCTTTGCAGATGCCGTAGGTTCGGGCTATTCGACCGGGACTAGCCCCAATCCCTTTTGACCCAAATCGTTCCAGTGCTGCTGCCAGCTGAAGAATGTAATTTTTTCTTTTTTTTATTGCCGACCGGTTGAATTTTAATGGAATACTGGGTGATCTTTTATTTCATTTGACAACCTTTGCATACCTGCTCTATCCGACCTGGCTGACATATGAAATTCTGTATCAGACTGATATATTAAAAATTGGTCACAATGTCCATAGACCTCTCATTTCTTGTGCATGCCACGGTATATCTGCATGGTCCAATTTCTGCAATTGCAAAACGTATACGGCTTGGAGCAGCTTCATAAACATTATTTCCGTTAGGGAGTCTATCATTTCGGATACTTAAATATGAGGACAATGAGATCTTCTTTAGTTCCGACAGAGTTTCGCACACTTCTAACGTCCCGCGCGTCAGCTAGTGTCTTTTTTTTTTTTGAGCTTTGTTGAGACATTGTTATAGAAATAGACAATATCTACACAATGCGTAATCAGTTATCGATGCGAAAAGCAAAGAAAGCAACGGTATCCACAGGAGAGAAGAATGCCATCTACTGAAAGAAATGTCACATAAAAGTTCCCGAAGATTGATTTCAACGCATGAAAACACGTATAGTATTTGTATTTATTTGTTTAATCTTCAAGTTTAATAAAAAAACCTTTTTGTCGAAGATGTGCAACATTGTTCATTTAAATTAAAGGTTGTAGTGTTGCAGGCCAATGCTCTTGTTGGTAGGGCATATACTTATATTTCGACATAAATGATACCAAAACTAAATGCTGCTATATCAAATATCAAAGGGAGGGTCCGATTGAGACAAAGTAAGGAGACGTATGCTGCGCACCCCTAGAAGCTAGACACTTTTTGAACACAAACACCATTAAATTTATTGATATCTATCATCAACTAATCATCTACATGCTATGTACTAAACATGCCTTCTAACTGAAGAACTTATGCATTCTTCGCAGCCTTTTCAATATCAAAACATGATCTTATTGATGCTTCTTGTTCCTCTATTGATATTTGTGATAGCTTTGCTTGTATTATCATCTCAATGTTAGCAATTTTAGTATTTGGATCAACTGTTACACGTTTTCGCTTCTTACTAAAATAGGAATTAACTTGTGCCTTTAATTATGTGTTTTCAGACTCAAGTGCTGCTTGTTAGATGATTGGAATATCAATGGCTTTGTGGAGTACACGAAAAAGATCTCCTTCTCTTTTTTGAAATGTAGTTCTGATTTTTTGTGTAGCGATATATAGCTGGTGAGAGCTTCTTGGTGTTTAATAAACAAAGAGAAAAGTTGAATTTGGTAGTGTAGGTGGTCGCCAAGGGTTGTTTTGTGACCTGTGATGAGTTAAAACCTTTCAGTGGATTAAAAGAATTAATTCCTGCAGCTTTCAAGCCCGAAGTAAAACACAAGGTGTGAATGTTTCCGAGCGAGCCTTCGAACAGCACCGAAGAAATTGTTCCTTCTTGACCGATGCCGAATCTTCTAATCGAGACAAGTCTCAAATTTCATATCGTATCCAGATTTTAATGGCGCAAAAACACCAAGATCAAGTGGTTGGAGCACGTGGCTCCAGTAAACAGGTAAAAGCAAAAGTTGCACTTTGTTTTGTTTGCGCATATTTCAGGACGTAAATAGCTCACTAATAATATTATGCTTCTCACATTATTTCTCATTAACAATACTGTCTTTGTTCTTAGCTATAAGCAATCATTATTTAGATTCAAGCAATTTTGGGGTGAGCAAGCAAGAAAAGCCTATGAAAACATGCTCCCAACACACAGAAACGCTCTCTGTCCAACAAAGTTGAAAAGAATAGCTTTTTGTATAAGATTAAAACCTGGAGTCATAGTCATCTAGTGAGTTATAGCAGTCTGATTGCCCCTAAATTTTTCCGCCCAAATTAATAAACTGTTCAGGACCAATATGAGAAGCTTAACCTTTCCTATGCACTTAATATTGATCTACTACCCATGGACTTTGTACTCTTGCCGTCTCATGAATTCAATGCTGATGATGATAAATTTCAAACAATGCTAGCTATAAGTGTTGTTGACCTGATAGTAGAAGCTGGTAAGTACAGGTTTCGGTTCTTTTCCAGTCCTAGTATTCGTGAATTTAGTGGAAGTTGTGGGCACCCTCTGTAAATCTCTTTAAACTGCCATAGTTGAGGAAAGCTCTGATCATTGAATCACATTGAAAAATAGAGCATAATTTCTGACAGAAATTTCATTGTCCTCGGCAGGATTAAATTATCTAAATACTGTCAACTCGTCTTGTCCCTTACATGCTAGTTCAGATGAAAGGGAATTTGGCTGGCAACAGTCAAATTAGTCTTGCCTCCTGGAAACTTACCTTTAAACGGGAATGGAGATGGTTAAAGTCCAACAGACTTGAGGTAGACTCTCAAGATATTATCAATTTCCTTACTTATCCGTCAATGTGGTCGTGCTTCTGTGACCGATTCTTGGTTGGTCGGTTTTTTATATGTAAACACGTATTATTTTGTTTTAAGGATTTTCACAGCAGAAATATATCGGGTGGCAGCTCAGCTTGAGCTGCTTCCAGAATATGAATCACAGGAAGCTGACCTCTCTGTAGAGCAGGACAATGAATCTACCTTAGACATCAACATTGACCAATCAAGCTCCGAATCCGATGTGGATGAGATGGATCTTAGAGCTAGGTATGTGGAAGGTGAAAATAATGAAGAGCTGGATTGCATCATTTCTGATTTTCAATGTCTCCCGAAGATTCTCAAACAGCATAAGAAAATGACAGTTAGAAGTTCCTACAGGTCAAGAATATATATACTTGCTCTATTTATCACTAGTTAGCATATCTATAGAACTTAAGTTTTATATGTACTAGATTTTATGCGTTAAAACAATACATTCTTTGTTACATTTATATACATCAAATATAAAAAGCATATTCAGAAATATAATTAATAAAGCTAATTTGGACATCATCAGCACACATATAATCCAAACAAGGTCGGTACAGTCTGCAAATAACCTTAGCGACATGGAGCAAACCAACCTATCACATGTCACAAATTTAAGCTAAGGCGGAGAAAGCTGAGCGAGGCGTCACGTGATAAGTTTTTTCGGTCATTCTGTTGGCGTAGAATGAAGTAGCCTCAGCCGGTGTGTTTACTTTTTCTTACCTTACAAATCTCTGCACAGACAACATTGAGATCTTCAATGTTAACATTTACAGAATGAGGCTTTAATTTGAGTATGATAGAGCGCTTACAAGTCACGACAGAATACCCGATGTCGGTAATTCGATAATCATGGCTTTGATACACGGCGCTTAATTAACCATCACTACGCCGATTTTATTGCCACACCCTTCAGCGCACGAGGGAGTCCCGGACAAACTCACTTCGGCCTTCCAGAATCCGGATGTAAGATTCAGCAGGAAAGATGCGCAGTGGATAAACTTCCAGGTATAATTTCTTTTTATGAATCATCACTCAAGTCGCTGTAGAATTATTGTTGGTCAACTCAAGCGAGTCTCGGCCAAAATTTATGCATACTAACAGGGGCTATACGCTTGATGGTCATCTCTTAGCTAGCAACACAAACTATTGAAAATGGATGTGAATGAAACTAAAATACTATACAATGTGCAATAAGCAATTTTGATTGTGGCAAATTTTAAAAATATACGGAAGGCCGCTGAGGCCCATGATGTCCCTTGATTAATACTCAAAGCGTGTATCAATCCATTGTAGCAATTTGCATACGATAGCTTACAACAATAGCGATTAGCACCAGAGCAAGAGGAGCTCCTAGTTGATTGAATGCTCAATAAAGGATCACGCGCTCAACTTCCCTCCGATTCCTGAGTTCGAGAAAAAGCTATCAGAACCCTTTGCATGAATGGTAATTACGCGCCTCTTGGTTATCTTTGGGTCGCCTATTTCATCTCAAATAACCTACGCGTTGCATCTGCTGTAGCTCGAATGCCGGAAAGTTCAGGATCAATAGCAGCTTGTTCCAATGTTTTTTGTACCTTTTTGGTTCGGTTTCAACAGACTCGAGCTGAGCTGGGCATACAAAACGAAGATAATTGGAATATGTACGAAACTGGAGTTGCTATTGGAGTCTGCTCTTATCCACAGATGCTCTCAAGCTCCTCAAAGAAAGAGGCTTATTTAAAGTGTCTAGAAAATCATGAGTAGGTATCAATCATGCAGACCATCTCCACCACCGGTTTCAAGAACCAATGCCTTTTTATTTTTGAAGGAAATCATCTACAATCAATTTGGCTTTCTACTACAGATATTCCATACTGGGGTTATACAGCCTCGGAGAACGCCTGAATATCTAACTTTACAGCAAACGAGTGTTTGAAGTGTATTTTTATACCAAATATTTCCCCTTCGTCTGATCTATGTTGACTTTTCCTTGATAGCCAGAGTTCTCATACACTCTTTGAATTTATATGCTTATGTAAACTTAATAAGATTCATATTTTCTATCTACCAACCCATACTTACCACATTCTTCAGTCACTGGGCCTCGCTTCTGTCACAGTATTGGAGTCAAATTACCATAATGAGATCTAAGATCTCTCAGCTCTTGACCACGTGTCACCAATCAAGAAAGACCGCTTTATCATAGCGCAGAGTAAGGTATAGGCAGAAGAACTCTCAGAGCGAGTCATACGAGCTAGTTGAAAAGAGATTAAGCTATTCCTTTTCAATTCAAATATTGTAACTGTTAGGCCCGTTATTCCGCCAGCAACGCATTAACAAATCATAATGTTTGATAAGATATTCTACCCCCCACCCCCGGGCACACAAGCTTTATTTAAAGTTCATGAATAGTTACATCTATTCGAGAATCTCTCGAGAGTTACTCGCGTAGTAGTTGATAAGGCTATAGCAGAGACCAACCCGGGGGTAGATAGATCACTTAGAAGCCAACTATTAAAAACTTAAATATAAACCAGATAGATCTAAGATCAACCCACTTATGGAACTTCCGTTGAGGCCGGTTGGCTAGTTCATTTTTTTTTTGTTTTTTTAAAAAAAAGGTTGCAAGAGAGAAGATAAGTGCGGCCTTGTCTACATGTATCTGGGTTTTATATTAGATATAAGGACTATGACTGCATTTACTTTGGTTCATGTTTTGTTTTCAATATTTACTCAAACAACTAATCCTGTGAATAATTTTGAGTTAATTACCTTTCTAAAAAAATTGGATATTTTTATTTAAATATTTTGGTGATGGTTCAAATGTACAAATGTACAAAAGTTCTGAAACAAAAAGTATAGCAGATTGTAGATAGTGTCCAAGTCAGACTTGAACGAAAAAAATATAAATCATAAAAGCTCGGCTGTACGTTAATTAAGGGACAGGACAACTGCATGTACAGCCGATCTTAAGAATTCAAGGGGGCAAAAAATGTTGAGGTCGGTGCGTCAATGAAGTCGACGGGGCCGAATTATTTATTATTTCCGAAACAGCGCCGATAAGATTCCATGATTGAAAGAAAATATAGAGAGAGAGAGAGAGAATAAATTCTAAGATCGTCTACTTGGTTACAAATGTATCTATCATTTGAAGTTACAGGAGAAGGAAGCACTTCTAGGCTTACTCTGGGTCGCCATCTCAAACGGCAAATCTATTTCCATCGATCTGCTTCAATTGAGAATTGAGGGGGTTCGCGTCTTTCGTGGTATGCTCCATACGTTTCTTTGGGAAGTACACATTCAATTTTAAGCACTTCAGCCATCTGATCAGTTGTAATTTAGCTCTGCGATCCTACTCTGCTTTTGCGAGCCTCAAAAATGTGGTTTCTGAAAAAAAGCAGTTTAAGATCATAGAGTGAAAGTGCCACTGATCAGATGGATGAAATGGTTAAGATTGAATATTTTAATGTTTTGGTGACAGAGAGATGAATATGGGTCCCAATTGAATGTGTGGATAGCCCTACTCTGTTAAGTCGCGTTTTACGTAAGCGACATTTAATTTTGGTAAACGCTTCTGGAACCCCACCCCCTGCAAAAGCCAAAATAGGGTTAGCAGAATCTATTACAAGTTAAGCCAGATAGCAAGGTAAATAATCAGTAAAAAGGCTCGTTGGAGTTTATCGGTAATGCTAAAGATCGTAGTTTATTTCACTACCTACGCAAGTCTTTAGTTTCGTAGTTAGGAAAGGAGCTTCCTAGTTGTGGAAGAATGAAAAATGCTGTTCATTATCTACAGCATTTTCTTCCATAGATTGTATAGTATGGAATTATTAACGCCGCTAATTTATTAGACTGTCGCCCACAAAGATATTGTACAGATTTCACACAGGTGCTATTTTTAACCTTTAAAGCTATCTGAAGCTAGGTTGTGCAGAAAAACGAACTTGTTCACCGGGTGAAAGAGATTATACTAATTTCCAACCATTTCTCTTCAAATCAGTGTTTCAATAGCTGTGATAGAGTAGTCCGACGTCACCAATGAAGTCGCCATTCCTTCTGACAGCTGTTACCTATTACATCTCCCTCGCTTGGAGTTGATGTGACCTGAGATCGAAAAGGTGGTTCTATGACGGTGCCAGTAGGTCTACTACAAAGTCTAATGATTTCGGGGTATAAAAATCGTAATAAAAGATCAAGAACAAGACAAAGAGCTTCAAGTATTGACTTGCTAACATACCAATGCGGGTGAATATTCTCTAATTTTAATATTCCCAGTGTTTTTTCCTTCCATTTCTTCACTACGTAGCTGAAAGATGAGCTAATAGTCGCTATCCACGCTCTGCTAAAATCTGGATCAAAAGGCGATCCCGTTCTGCTTGGTAGAGAACCCAATTGCTTTAATATCATACGTAATACGAGTGGAGTAAGGTGTGGGATGAATCCCAAAATAGAGGTATGCTTAATTTAATTGGCGTGCGTCTTTGTCTAAGTTCTGTAAAGGAGTTTGGATAGAAGTTGATGATCCCAACTTCTACTTGTCTTTATTGTTTTTAAGCCTTAAAGATGTCTATAACTTTGTATATCCACATTTTGTCTTTTCCTATCAAGAGGAGATAGATTACTGTTTTAGGGGGATCTTTCAAGCTTAACTAGTTTTCGAATAGACTAATGAGAAAATCTACTGATAAGCTCGTGATTACGTTCTTTGAGCGTAATAATAATTATATATCCCATGTCCATTTTATCCAGGGCGTAGCAGGCGAATATACAGTCGATTAGTTTACTAGCGGTACGTCTCTTTTCTTAACCAAGAATTAAAACTTTTCGCCGTTTTCGCATCGGAGAACTGCTTTATATACGAGGCCAGTCTTTTTAGAAGTCTCTCTGTACGTCTTTTTACGATAGCTTGACCCGAACTACCTACAATTAAAGTACTAAGACTAGAATAGACTACATCCGTAGAAAGAGGAGTGAGATTCATGATAAAACTTGTAATTTAAAAATGAACATTGGTAAGTCAAGATAAAAGTAGGTTACTGAAAATAGAGATGTAATTAAAAGATGTACATTAGTAAATACAAATAAGCAGTCCATTTAAGTTGGCCAGGAAACGGTGTCCAATCGAGCCCACTAATATTGCTAAGCCTATTTTGGATTTAAAGGGGGTACCAGAAGCGTTTACCTTAATTTTTGATAAGCAAATCGGCATTTTTTGGCCGATTTTCGGATTGTGCATTATCAAGTCCGGCAAGATCACGTTGTTTGAGCCCACAATTCTCTAGTTTAAAAGCTAAATAAAGTTTTAGTTTCCTCATGCAAGCCTGATTTAAAAGCTCATCCTTCCTACATAAAATTTGTCTACACTAAACTTCATACTACCCTGATAGCAGCCAGCGTCATGCCTCTCAAATAACTCACCAACACTTTGCAAGGGTAATGTCGACTAGAAGGATGACTGGGACTCAAGAAGCAAGGTAGAAGAGGACTATGATAGAGCTCGGATCTCATACGTCTATGATGAGTCGAAGAAATAGACAGAGAGTTTCAGTGGGGTTGATGACGCAGAGGGTTCTACAACGACATTGAAATAATTAAGTTTACTGGAGATGTTTGTTCACAATTCGCCGTTGTATCCAGAATTTAAAACTTCAACGGTGCCAAGATCATTTCAAATTATATAAGCTTGAATTGCTTGTCTGATATGAATACCCCTAATATCTCAACAAACATCACTGTAATAATTATCGGCGTAAATGATACGTATCCTAGAAGGAAGGTCTTCGTTATATGTTGATGTCCAGTTCTAAGTTATTGTTAAGATAAGGGTGTTCAAAGGGGAAGTTCACTACTTATTGTAGTTTGAAATCTAAGTTCACAGAATCCACACATATGTACATTGATTTTTTGTGCTGATCTTGGTCATTTTTCAAAATAGAGTATAGGCCCTTTTAAGACAACCGGAGGTTAAATCTCACTGGAACTCTCTGTCCATTTTCGATTCATTATAGACGCGTAAGATCCAAGCTTTATCATATCTCTAATCCACCTTCTTTCTAAAGTCCCGGTCATCCTCCCGAGTAGTCTTCAAGATGATGAAGGTGGCGGGCGATCCAGGGCATGACGTTTTTCCCTGAATCATCTATGGTGAAGCGTTGACAATTTGTAAAGAAAAAGCAATTTAAATAACTTCGTCTAATCATCTACGACTGGGAATCTGAAGTAAAAGTGTAATATCTGTTTTAGAGCTGAATTGATCATTAACACTTAACACTTGTCCCGACCCATGCTATGAGATAGCCGTTCTAGCCGCATTCACATCGAAAAAAAAAAAAGAAAATTAGGTGGAATTGAAATCAATAATCTGCCGCTTTTTTTTCGCTTAAACTTTACACTGACTAATAGAACGCTAATCGAGCGGCTTATATCATTTTGTGGGTGTCAGTATATGAATTCCAATCCAAATCTGGACACAAAAGTCCGATCACCACTAAATCTTATTAAAAGACTCGATCAGGGAAATCAAATTTCTACGGTTTTTCTGTGAGACCTTCCTCCTACGATCAAATGCAAAATCATACATTCATTCTTGTGCTTGCTCACCAAAGAAATACATGTGACTAGCAACTCTTTCTTGTTTCTTGTTATCAAGGCCCATCGTAGTTTTAGGCCTCACAGACATTATTAAAGGGGAAGTGAAGGTCATGCATGTAATTAAGTATGATGTATTAAGCACCACATTTTTCATCTAGTAGAGTTAGTGAGCATACTCACTTAGCAGTCTTATCTTTAATATTAAATTAACATTGGAATGATGTGAGATAAATTGTAGATTTGAAGATGATAGGACTCAGTGTATCTTATCTATACCAGAAATTACACTGTCTCTTAAAACATATAATAAATAATACAAATATTATATATTATATATTTCACCACACTCACCCCATAGTTCTCCTAAAAACCATCTTGCATAAGTAAATTTGAAAAGCACAATATTATATTATTATTCTAGAATCTGGACATATGAGGATGCGCTACAGACTCATTAATATATAACGGATATAAGTTTTTTTTTATTTTTGGCGGAGAAGATAAAATCGCATTAATTTATAGTTAGGCTCTTAAAAGTCATCAATAGGAGAAGAATTTGGAATGACTGACTTGGCCCTACAAACTTGAATCATTGGGTTGCTTACCTTTTTGAGAGACATGGCTTTACGAATCACAGAAATTATAGGATTATAATATTTGGTTGTCTGTTAAGCCAAATTATATACTGATATCACCGTTCAGTACAATGAAGCGCAAATGACAAAACCGCCTCGACTTACTTAATGAGCTTAGATTATCCATGGTTAAGATTTCAAACAAGAGAGAAAAATTTTGGTTATACTGCTCATTTTTTCGTAGTTTCTCTCTCAATGGGTTCTTTAGAGATCGGTATGAGTGAACAGTTAAATTCGGAACAACATCGACAGTATTATTAGAGTTGAAGTTAGTCTTCATTAGAGGGTTACCAGTAGACAAGTATAGCTTCTATTTGTTACATGAGTAGTTCAAAGAAAATCTCAAAAATCTCGAAATACTCGTATTCTAACCCCTGAAAAGAGTAATTTTCGTGCAGATCTCTAACCACTATAAGTTAGCGAAATGTCAGATGATCTTTAACCGAATAGTTTGTTAGATAATCGGCTATCGGTTCAGCTTCGTCTTTAAATGACTGCATCTTCATACTGTCATTTTTATATGAAGGTATGTGGTATATTCCCATCATGTTTGAGCATGAATCGTCCCGGAATTTGCAGCTCTAAACAGATTTTTGAAGAAGCTCTTTATATTATTCATTTAATTACACTTTTATGCTATCGATTATAAGTTTTATCCATCACTTATTCAATTCACTGCTATACAATAAGCAGATTAACTAGCAATATCATGCTGCTTAACCAATAATTTGATACTTGTCTTGTAAAAGGTAAGGAACTGTTGGAAGAAATGTGAATAGCTCTTGTTAGAGCCTCGTAAATATTATACTATATTCTATTCCAGAACAATGTAAAAGGATGCTTTTATAACAACTTAAGCTTCGGCTTTCTCGCATGCTAAAATTAGAGCGGTAACCAGGCTAGCAATACGAGTTCGATGGGCTGAAAACTGAAGAGTAGAAGTAATTACTGTCTACAATTGTAGTTTGCCATCTTAATCCCCTAACTGGAACTTTTTCTTTTACTTTCG
>PEDP01000506.1:0-23303 GCA_002918395.1 Erysiphe pulchra | reverse complement strand
TAGTTCCCTAATGAGTTGTCTCTTCTGTATAATACCTTGCTGCTCTGTGGCTAACCTATAAAGTTAACCACTGATCAGTGTTGGTTTTACAGGGTAATTCACTGTAACTACTGCAGTAGTAATCGGAAAGGTTTGTTGAAGTTTTTCTATATATCTTCTATCTTTCTAGCTAACCATTGATCTATATACAAATAAAATACGCTTAGTTAAGCGATTGTCACGTGAAAATATATACATTCACATTTACTAACACTAATATTAGAATTATTTTTAGAAACATAAAATCGAATTTAAGAGACACTGATTGATCTACCGAGTTTTTTAAAGTTCGATATTTTGTTTTCAGAGATTCAAAATTTCGCTTTTTTGTAGAATTGAAAATATTCTCTTATAGTAGTGTTTACTAAAGTGTCAATTGATAATTTAAACCCTTTTTTATTTTTGCAATATAGAGTTCAAAGTATGATAATTTCACAATGCAATTCAGTTCGGGATTGTTTTAAACAAGTTTAAAACTGTGTTCAAAATCATTAGTAAGTTAAAAACATTTGCAAAAATACCCTTTTCAAACTCTAACTGAGTAAAAGATCTTGCTTGCCGTATTGGGTTTAGCGAACTTTTAAATAAACCCATAAGATTACTTACATATTTGTAAGCCGGGTTTCGATGTGGCAGAGAAGATTTGGCTGCCAGTTTTTCAATCTCATGAACGATAAACAAATAAATCAAAAAATTAATTGCCTAAAAATTCGGATAGGAACGTAGTAAAAATGTCAGATACAGACTCATCTTCTAGTCGGAGACCTAATCAATACTATAACGGTGATAAATCGCCTGAGTATGTTGATAACGATGATAAAGATAACAATGATGAAGATGACGATAACAAAAAGGAACTACATAATTTAGAAAATTCTAGTGAAAAACATGCAGGCCATACGCATCACAATTCTTCTACTTATGAAAGCTCAAGACATAGTCAAAGATCTCATTGGTCTATGGATAGTGATGATGATGCGCTTGACCGACCAAATAATCATCAAACTCATCGATTGTCACATTCGCCCTCAGCGGGGTCATTTGGGGATCAAAATTTATTTAAACCTAATTATCGAATGAAATTCACTTTGAAAGGTCACAGAGGGCCAGTATCTCAAGTACGCTTCTCACCCGATGGACGTTGGATTGCCAGTTGCTCAGCTGATGCAACAGTAAAAGTGTGGGATTCTATGACCGGAAAGCATATGCGAACGATGGAAGGCCACTTGGCCGGTATTTCTGCAATTTCTTGGAGTCCTGACTCGAATACTATTGCATCTGGATCGGACGATAAACTAATAAGATTATGGCATCGAACTACTGGTAAACCATACCCTGTCCCGCTGCGAGGCCACCATAACTATGTCTATTCCCTTTCTTTCTCTCCAAAAGGCAATATTTTAGCGAGTGGAAGCTACGATGAAGCCGTATTTATTTGGGACTTACGAGCCCGAAAAATTCTACGGAGTCTACCTGCTCATTCAGATCCAATCGGGTCTGTAAATTTTATACACGATGGTACCCTGATTTGCAGCTGTTCCACTGATGGCCTAATGTAAGTAATATTTGAATTTATGAAAGCTATTAACATAATATAGCCGAGTTTGGGAGACATCCAGTGGCCAATGTCTAAGAACCCTTGTCCATGAGGATAATGCACCCGTGACAAATGTTTGCTTCTCTCCTAATGGACGTTATATTCTCGCTTGGACACTTGACTCTTGTATTCGTCTTTGGGACTACGTTTCAGGAACTTGTTTGAGAACATATCAAGGTCATGAAAACAGGAAGTACTCACTTGGGGGTACATTCGGTGTTTCGGGCAAAGAAAGTTTCATTGTTTCTGGGAGTGAAGATGGTAATATTGTTCTTTGGGATGTGAAAACTAAAGCAATCGTACAGCGGTTACTTGCCCACGACGGTGTTGTCTGTTGGGTTGATACCTATCCTGAGACTAATATGATTGCAAGTGGTGGTATGGATAAAAACATCCACATATGGGTTGATGTGAGTGTCGATAAGGAGCATTTTAGTAATATGGAAGATTGAATGATTGATCGTGAAGAAACAATATGGTCCTAGGATTGATGGTAAAGCCCGATCTATACGATCAGGAATCCAAGTAACTAGGCCTATGACGATTTTAGTTCGGGCCTAAAGAAAGTGAATAATAAAAAATCTGTGACTGACAGAAAAATTGAATTTTTCCGTAAGGAGTTTGGTTTAAGGCTAGTGCTTATTGTCTATCATGAAAGTCTCTTGATATACCTCTCGATACTATTCTTGTCCTGAGCCATGCTTACTTTTGTCTACAGATATAAAAAGAAAATTTCAATTTGCTACATGTGTCGATAATACCAATCTCGCTACTTCATAAAAATTCCTTGCGCTAAGGTACAACTTGCTCCTAAAATCAAGTGTTGAAGCAGAAATTACGGTATAATTTCTAGAATTACTATCTAAAATTAGCATTGGATAGAGAGATGGTCACATGTTATCAACTCGTTCTAATTCATCAAAGCTTGCTGTATTAAGTAGTGATGATTTAGATTTTAATGGGCTTGTTATCGGCTTGTAGTGGTTTTTCAAGTCTTGATTCAAGCACACTTCTCACATTCCGGGTCGACTGTTGGGAACGCCATTGGCTGAGGATACGTGCTTACTATATCTAGTTAAAACTTATCTCAGTTCAATTGAAAAAATTAATTGTGCTGCGAGACGTTTATCCCTTGTTTCAGCACTGTTAAAGTCTGATGGGAGTCTGATGGTAGTAGAAATATACTACTACCTTCACAGTTCAAAATGAATTATTCATGACTGGTACTCTAAGGACTCTCAGAAAACTTAAACATATTGGAACTAGCCTTAACTTCAAAAACTCATAACTTTCCTTACGATATATCAACCCAGAATATTTGAATATTTTATGCGCTTTACTTTTGACTATTTACCAGCTCGTTTCCAATTTTACATAGTCCTTTTGACTTTCCCTGCAATTTCAAATTAACTTTAATCTTTAAGTAAAACTAAACACTACGGCTCCGAAGAGCCTCTTTTCAAGTTTTTAAGATTAAATTTGGTGCTCTAGTTATCAAAGAGATAATAGATCTCTGAGTTTAAGGAGTGCCAAGGGGATTAATGGTTTTTTTCTCCAAGTAAACCGGGAAACAAAAGGATCTTTTAAGAACTTAGATGCCAAATAGATAACTAAAACACACTCCTCTCCCCCCCAAAGAGTTACAGTTTCCAACCATTTTTTTTTGTCCAAAGTAACTTTCTCATAAATAAGTAAACAAAATTGTAAAATGGTAGAATCTTATCTATCTCAATGATCTAGAGTGGCACGCATAAACCCGATTTAGACAAATGGAGGGAGTCTTTTATTAAACTACTTTATTTCAATCATTTATTCCTTTTTGTTAGAATCCGATAATTTAGAAGATCATAGCGTTGTATAGCTATCATAATTAGCCAGCTACAATGTTGCAAGGATATACGTAAATCTATAGCGATAGGGAATTTACATGTGGAATAGGGGGGCTTTCAACATTATATATAGAAAACACACTGTACAGTTAGAATAACAAATCAATACAATTTTGTGATCTTACTCTCTTATTTACTCTGATAATCCCGTGACTTTCTTACAATATACACTCACACGCTTATACTTTTAAATAAAAAAAAAATAATCACTAAAGTTAGCTAAAACTATTATTCTGATAATTATTTTTCCGAAAGAATCTTGATATACAAAATCTTTCAGCACATTTAAACCGATAAGGAGTGGTTTTATTTCATTATGAAGTTTTAAATATGTATTTATTTATATATAGCGAGTTTAGGAAGCAAGATTCGATTCGCAATTATCTTATGGAAGAAAAAAATAAAAAGAAAACTTCCACATCTTTCCTCTCTCCTGGGTATTTGGCTGAAAACAACATGCATGTATATAAGAGATAATATGCTTTGACTAATAGAAGATGAATTTGCGTCACTTTTTCCGCGAGAGGATTGATTCTAACTTTTGAAGACTGGCCAGTAAACCAATGCCTCGGTCTGATTTGGCTTCTAACCACAACTCCATCTTTTTCCGGCAAGCACTTAAGCTATGAGTTATAGGCATATTACCATCACCTTCATCTTTGGCACGAGAGCTAGCATTGAGTAGGAGATCAAAAGCCTCAGCCCAAATATCTGTCTGCCAATAGCGTTTCAGGTTTTCCCTAAGACGCCAAATTTTTTTGGCACCTGGACCAACGTCACTGCGATTGTCAGCGACAGTCTCAATATATTTCCCAAAAAGCATAGAGTGTATAATTCCTGCAAGCCCGTGATAATCTATTTGGTAAGTCCATGGGCGCATTTCTCGGGCTTCGGCGCAATCCTCAGGGCTAATCTCCCAATCTGCAATAAATTGTACTTGAGGATTAAATACATACATGTCAATACCACAACCAAAGTCTATGAGACAGATTCCTTTCCTATGCCAGCCTTGTGTACCATCTTTACGGTAGAAGCTGCCCCAAGTTTCTGAATTTTCGATTGGATCTAAGCGGACCAGACAATTATCAGCTTTCAAGTCACCATGAAGAATACCATTTATATGGAGTTCTTCAATTGTGCGAAAAAGTTCGACAGAGAAAAACATCGCTAGAGTTTCATCCATAGCACCGGAGCCCGACTTGTCTTCCTTAGCAATGTTTATTATGTCAAGAAGAGTACCTTGCTCGCGAAAATCTTCAATTAAGAAACTTTCGTTTTTGTAAAGATGCATTTCGTGAGCATTGATTATGCTCTGTGCGGCCCGGGAATTGCCTAGCCGGTATCTAGCTTGCCTTAATATATAAAATTCCCAAGCTGATGCCACATGATCCATTTTAAGAGCCTCTAGCGTGCGTCTTCCATTCGGAGATGCTTTGTCTTGCTCAAGGTGTTCAGCCTCGTTTTGCTCCATCTTATCTTGACTCTCTAGTAATTTACTTTCAACCAAGTAGACAGGGGCAAATGTACCAGCTCCTAGTTCACGCTTGATAACATATTGTCTTTGTGCTCCGGGAAGTTGAAGTACTGGCGATGCTTGCAAATTAAGTGTTTTCTCAGAGCCTTTTCGTTGAGATTTACTCGAAGCCTTGATATACTTTCTAATCTCAGAAGTCCTAGCTCCAGGTTCATTAGAGTGATCAAAGAATCCTTCGTAAGTGTTGATAGGAGGATGAACCAGAGCTAAAATGGAATTATGGAGGACATGACTACTAGGGTTACATTGCTTATCTTTAATGATTTCACGTTTAATCGTTATTTTTGAGACACAAGTGATTTTATCATCACTTATTCTTGCTTTCATTAACGAGCCGTTGCTTTTATGAGGTAAGTTACAAGGAGAGTGCTGCATGGAATTTTCAATTTTTGTATTTTGAAGTCCAGTTGCTTCTACGTCATATTTAAGGGAGTCTTCAATAGATTTTGTAATCTTACATGAAGTCTCCCTAGTCGGCGTTCTCTTAGTTAAATGAATTTTTTCTTCAGGGACGGTTGTAGCAACGCCAACAGATGATTCAGTTTGTTCAGCAATAGGAGTCATAAAGGGGAGTCGGTTTTGAGGAATATAAGTGAAATCTCTATATGATTCACTAGCTTGTTCATGATCAGGGGAAGAATTTTGTAGAGATATGGGTTCAATTCTTGTCAGGGACTCGAGGGATATTGGGGTTTTTGGTTGCATTTCTGCAGACAGGTTTCTTTTCTGATCTGCTAGTAACGTTGCTCGTATGCTTTTTATTTCATTTTGTAGATCAGGGAGATGCCCTTTAAAAGAAAGTTCAGTCCATTCACTAGCACTTTTAAGATCTGATGTTTCGTCAATATCTTCATCTTCACCTGCAATCAGGAGACGTTCAGTTCCAGTACTTTCACCACCGCTAGTGTAGTCGCCATCAGTCGTGTCATCTTCATCATCATTAAAGCTATCCTCATCAGCGACATCTACCTTCTCTAAATTTTGTAGTGGTTGATTGAAAAGATCATAGATATCATCAGTCGCAGCTTTCGTATGAATTGTCATAGTTTGTTCCTTGGATTTTCGTTTCATAATTTTCGGGCCGGTTGGGGAAGAGAGTTTTGCTTTGACTGGACCTTGTTAGAAAATAGAAATTGTGCAAGCATTGAGGTTCATACTGATCTGGGTCTCATTAATCTCTCTTATTTTCATTTTTCTTGCACGTCTTTCACGACAAGTTTCTTTAGCCGAAGGCCCGCTGATAATAAGATTTTCTACTGCTATTTCATTCAGTTCATCATGAACTGAATTATTTTTACATGTCCTCTCGGTAGGTTTTGATGACTCAATTACTACCATTCTACCGCTATCTTCAGGCCCCCAAGTTTTCGAGACATAACCTCTATGTTTAGCCCTGAGCTCTTCAATGCTTAATTCACTCCCAAATATTTCCGGCGTTGGATAAAGTGCTTCAAGATCTACAAAAATAATTTCTTTTTTGCCCTTCTGATTTACGGTAATCTGGTGCTTTGCAGGATCTGTGATTTGTGGATAATTATATTGAGATTGAGACTGAATGGTATTAGGTCAATTACGATGAACTATTAGTCCTGTGATCATCAATATTTATGTAATAAAGGAAAACGAAAGTCAAGCATACCACATCCTTAAAAACTTGAATTTTTGAAGTAATCTTTCCTTGGGCCCCAGCTTTCAGTGTCTCACCAACCCATGGCTTAGGTTCTAACGTATTCTCTTTTTTACGTTCAGCAAGAGAGCCAATACTCTGCCATCCCACCGTTTCATTGTGAGATACTGCACTAGATTCGTTGTTGTCTTTGTCTGAGAAAACCTGGAGTTTTTGTTTTCCGTTTTTGATTGATGGTTTTAATCCAGGATTAGGCACGGGTGCCTGGGGATCTCTCGCTATGACGGGAGCAAATGGATCAACTTTCGCCATAAGGACAGGCCTTACAGTGGGTAAAGCTGGTGAAGAAGGTTGATTAATATCCACAAGGTTCTTTGCGGAACGAGCTTGGAATTCGTCAAACTTCCGTAATAAACGAGCCGTAGGCCTGGCTTCCTTATCAATTCCTAGATGATAAA
Source organism: Erysiphe pulchra (assembly GCA_002918395.1). Classification (NCBI taxonomy): domain Eukaryota; kingdom Fungi; phylum Ascomycota; class Leotiomycetes; order Helotiales; family Erysiphaceae; genus Erysiphe; species Erysiphe pulchra. Next base: position 16,159 of record PEDP01000506.1, on the reverse strand, counting down.
TTTCTTCTGCTTGTCTCCACCTTCCAGCACACTCAAGCCATGTGGCAAATTCCTCATAGTACAAAGCTAGATATTCTCCAATGCCATGGCGAGCTAGAAATGCAAAAACTTCACGAGGAGCATCTGAAATAGTTTTGATATATAATATCCATATTTTCAAATAGCGTGGATCATTTTTATATTGTGCAGAATTGATAAATGCTTTAGTCGCACGTTCAAGGAGTAGTAATAGTTTAGATGAGGCAGTTGCTTGAGCTGAAGGGTATGCGTCAAGAGTCCATCGAATGTATCTATCGTAAATATCTAATGGATCATCTGATTCAGACATACCAGCCAATTCAGATTCATATTCTTGCCGTAATAAATCATTATGACTATTCGTATCGCATGGAGTTGGGATCTTTTTCAGGTGAGAGGGCGAAAATACATCAGCTAGAGCGCGGGCAGAACGTCCACCAGGAAGCGATTGTATATTTTCTTTTTGATTCTCTATGATTTCAAAATCTATCAAGTCTTCAGAGATAGGCATCTTGTTTGGCTTTTGTGAAATGTACTTATAATTTATTTACTGAGGTGCAACTTTGGATACAACTAATTACGAGGCGAGGCTCTGTTGACTAGGTGATTAGAATTGGTTGTCTAGTCAACGGAAATACATGTTTTTTTATTAAAGATATTGTCGACCCGCATATATCAACATTGGATGTTTTACTCTTCCTCATCTAAATCCTATATAACATGTAATAAATACTATGAAATCGTTACAGTAAGATTGATTAAATTTACTAGTTTCTGGCCAGCTGCTCTAACACCAAACAGCGTCTCCTAGGTGGTGATGTCAAAGGGGTAGTGGAGTATTAAATGAAATTAAATCTTTAACAACTAAAATGGATTCTATGAATTTTTACTCAGTTACATTAATTTTCATATAAGAAGGAAGCGCTTTGGGAGATGAAATATTTTTCTACTTATAGATTCAGGAATTTCGACGGATTTATATTTTAATATTTGGTAATGGTTACACCAACCTAAAGGCCGTCACCCTCCCAGACATTCTACTGATTTCACACACGGGCTCAGATGGGGGATAGAAGCTACTTAAAGCTATGTTTTGAAGAAGGATGAACCCATCAATTGATAAGTTGAAAATTTTTCTTTGATACAAAAGTACAGAAAAAGGTTACTTTTTTGTTTCATATTATTGTAGTCAAGATGATGCTAAGCACAGAGAGTCTTGTGGCGATAATAAGCGCGATATGCCATCAATGGCTCGTTACGATTGCAGTGGCCATATTAATTTTAGAATTAATCTGATCCCGAGAACTTGTAATCTCATTATAGAGCATCGATTCCACGAGGCTTACGCTGACAAATCTCTGGCTCCTGAGACAATTTCTCTTATTGATAACTATTTGATGTTGACTCCTTACGAAATTTTTACCCTTCTTTCTCTTAGCAGAATAAAGGGTTCCAATGAAGTCACCTAGAGTCAAGTCTATAGGCGCTGGCAAAAGGCCAATGCTAAAGACTGTCGACTTGATGAAGACCAAATAAGATCAACTGAAAAAAGAAGACCGACTCGTGTTTCAAATAAGGCACGTGAATATTTGAAAATAGAAATACAGAAGTGGAAGCTCTAGATAATTTGCAAAATGCTATAAGCTCAACATTCTGTGAACCAAATCTTTTGGAAACAATGGTTGTTGCCTTCTACACGCAGATTATAATTACGACTCTAAACGTCTCTGCAGTCGCTTTTACTAGTGTATGTGACGATCCAAGAAAACTTGACGAAGCATTGAAGGGAGCTGAAGTAACTCTTTAGTCTACTGAGATTTCTATGGAAAATAATTCTCTACGTGAAAATCGTGTTTTTGATTTCAAACCAATTAAAGATTTACCTTCAAATATTAAGATCCTTCGTGGAGAGCTTTTTTTAAGAGAAAACGTGTCATGGAAGCAAACGTGATTCGTTGGAAAGCTCGATATGTTGTGTGAGGGTTTGAACAAGTTTACAGCAAAGATTACGACCAAACGTTTGCCGGTGTTTGTAAGTCAGCTGCTTGGAAGATAGTTCTTACTCTTGCTACAATAAATGATCTTGATGTATTAACATATTCCATTCTGGTAGCAAAACAGCGACATATAACCATTGCAGTGTATGGATTTCACACATCTTAATTCGACTGATGATTCCTAAAAATCAAAGTAAATAAGAGAGAAAAAAAGCCATCTTATTTATCATATCATTTACGTCTATGAAGTGGGATAATTTGAAATTCAAATTAATTTCTAATCATTACGAATTTTTTGTGATTTAAATCATCATGTCCAGGCCAATCCTTAAATTTTTCTTCCATAAGATAGATCTATGTCTCTACGATAGCTTGGTAAAGAACCATCTAAAAGTTAATCGAGAGATGGAGTCAAGGTTACTCTTGAGCACGAAATGATGTTGGAACCATCAATTCGAAGTAAAAATATTCAATTGAAAATCCATGAAGATTAAAAATAAATTATATACTTAAAATGAGATGTGAGAGTTCCCCTATTGTCTGTAATCATCTAAAAAGAAAAAGATTATCTAGGTATATAACGTGACTTGGATTTATGACACACAGTTCTAGGCAGGTGCCGAAATTATACAATATTCTATAGTGAGCTAAAGATTTACCTATAATTATAGATTTAAACAAGATTTCTTTGAGACATAAATAGATTATTGGAACGACATATATTGGTTACTTTCCCAATTTTTCTTTTTTTGAAATTTTCAAGATAATAATTTTTTTGATCAACTATAATGTAGATTTAACACCTAAAAATATAGGGACGATACAGATTCATATTTTCTGTGCTAAACTCCCAAAAAATAAGCTCGAATCTAATGATCATTTCATCTGAATATAGTTTTTTCACGTCTTTGAATCATTCGTTAGTGTCAAAAAAACCCTTCACGTTAGAAATAAAGTGGATTACATATTCATGTCTGATAAATTAAGGCAGTATTTCCAGTCGGTAATTTCTAAATATTAACAAGCAAGCTGAAGTATGATTTTATAGCAAGCACAACAGGTATTTTATTGACTAAAGTCGAATTCCTTAAAAGCTGCTTTAAACTTTTCATTGTCATCTTTCTCTTCCTCTTTTGATTGCATACAGTCTCTCCACTGAATACGATCTTCGATACCCAACAATTTCGCTAGGACAATCCGACCGAACTGTACAGAAAATCGAAGATCTTCATAAATTGACATAGTCAGGCAGTGTGTGTGACCTTGAGGGCTTTCTTCGTTGGGTGGTGACCAGATCCAGATACGAAAAAAGTTCTCGTCAGAAAAATCAGGTACTATGTCTCGTACTTCGAAAGCAGGATAAGATAAATTCTCTGCTTCTACCTTAAAAGCAGCTTCAACAAGGCCCTTACTTGTAAATGATTCTGGCACAGGAACAAACTGCCAATGCGTATGAACACCTCTCCTCCTACTTATTTCATAGGTCACAGCACCGAGTTTATTCTTACTAACTTTTGATATCATATCTTGAAGAGCTTTTCGATATTGAATCATTTCCATGAAAGTCTTTTCTCTGATATTATCCTCTTCGGGTATAGAAGCAAGAGTTGGAGAATGCGCTAGTGGAATAATGAGTAGATGGGCAGGGAAATCAATTCCATACTGTACGTTAATTTTAGATGTTGTTAGAGGACCCTTAGCGATTGTTAAATAGGCATCTTCACCAACAGAAGATACAAGGTGAGTTTCTAGGTTAGGATTAGATAGGCAGAAGAAGCATTCATCAGGACTTAAACGAAAAGATTTAAGTCCGTTTTGATTAGGGTATTTTTCTTTTTTATTTTTCCTTCTATTTTTATTGAACTTGTTGTTTAAAAATGGTTCTGAATTAATGGCCTGTCTTTTGTTGAATTTTTGTTCAAAGGTCCATGGAGAAACGGTTGTTCCAATAGGAAGTGGGACATTGGGATCCACCACAGAAGAAAGAGTGAATGCGTAGAATGACTTTTGTTTTGGAACACCCAAGGCAGAGAGGGAGATAAAACGGGTAACTGCCTCCGAATTAAGCTGTCCCGGAGATGACTGGTGAAAAAACGGCTCTCGTTCAAAAAATAGTGTTGGACTTACTGAGAAATGATATCGAGGCCTGAGCTGGGAACAGAGGGCTGAAATATGCTCATATCCAACAGGTGATATTAGATTTTCAACAAGCTGGATCTTGGAGTGATTTCTTATGGATGCCGGCCATAAAGTTGTAAGGAGAATATCTACTGTATTCGCACCATAGAGCGCCCTTGCATCGCCAATCGTATGAAACGGAGAATACAAATCAATTGATTTGCCATCTGATGAATTATTATCTAGTTTCCCACCGAGAGCAGCAATCCTAACTCCCTCAGATGTTTTAACAATACTTCGTTTTCCTATGAAGTGAAGATTTGGGACAATCTTTTAGGGTAAGTAAATTGAAAGACTCTAGGATTGTTAGGATTACCTCTTCATTTTCTCTGATCTTACTAATAATTATTTCTGGGAACGAAATTTCTCCAACTGTAAAATAGGTACACAGCGGTATTATTATGTTTCCAGAAATTAAATCGGTTATACTCTTTGAATCATCTGAAAATAAATCTCCAGCAATAATAGCAAAGTCGAAGTTATTTTTGGCATGTAAGTCTCTTAGTTTACTAAAAACTTGCTGTAGTTGACCATTGACGTCTCCTACAATTATACTGAAAGCATTAGTCTTTGGACACCTTTATTTTGTAGCACTTGTTATCATTAATAGCAGAAATTTCTATTAGACTTCGAATTGCTAAACAAAGTCAATGAAAACTTACACTTTGCAGTTCATTGTTATGACGTAAAATTATAAGCGTCGGCACTCAGCAGACAAGAAAGCTTACAGCACTAGCAGGGGGCATTGCTATAATCCTTCCTTTTGCTCGATTTGTAAGCATCTACTCAAACGACATCTTCTTTCCACTTTCAGAATCTTGCATCTCGCTAATTTTTAGACTCCTTTTCAATAAGCGCCGAGTACCCAGTGACAATAAATAGGTCGCCAGACTTCCACATCTTATATCCTATGCCAGAGCTTCACGAGTGAGATTTTTAGAATTCTCAGGAGCTAGTGCTAGAAAATTTTAGTTAAATCAGCAAAATTTTGATCAAACACTAGTTTTAATCTCGAATTCTCTTCGTAAATTCAAGTCTAGTATTTCAATACTAAAGCTAATGGATCACATTTCACTACCCTCGTTGCCTCTGATAATCCTTCCCAAATCTATTGAGCTTACTCATCTATTGTTTATCAGGATAATCTATTTCATGATAGGATTTTTCCCAATACTTAGCTCACTCTTTGTCGAATTCCGTAACACCTCCGGTGCGAAGGGTGTAGTAGTCTATAATTCTCGATTCGATCAAATTGGCATCCTTTTGCTTCAGATTGAATTTAATGCTCTACAAGGGATAGAATCACTGATAATAAAATCGCATCTCAATTTGGTAAAAGGCAGCATTGACACCTGAACCCAGTAGAGACGATCAGAAAACATTACAAACTCTTTCATTAAAAGATTCAATTTTACCCACTTCAGCCATCTAGTCAGTGCCACTATATTCTTAGAGCTTAATAATGAAAATACGACAGGCACCTAATAGTCTACTGTTGCGTGCCGCATGCCGCAAAATTGTAGTATCCAAGATGGCAATTCAAACAATGCCTGCTATTTATAGGATATGATATACCAGGGGTAGCTAAATAGTAAGCCCTAGTAAGTCAAGCAACACGCAACACGAATTAGATTTGACCCCTGCATTTTTCATCAACACACTTTTCATGAGAAAGATCACAATCGAATATTCGCCAGTAATGTGAAGTCAACATGGCCATCGACACGTCTGGGAAGATAATAAAATCCCGTCAGGCAAAGAGAGGCACCGCACACAATAAAAATCATAGATGGGAGTCATTCTCTAGTAAAATTTCTAAACTAAGCTCGCTCGATCCTATTCGGAGAATTCGCCGATATGACCTCGAGACCGAAAACTTATCAACGACCGTATCTTTTCTAAGGGCCGGTCTTGAAAAATGGGCGGAGCTCAACATGTCAGAAGGTTTTACGACCTTTTACCGTGAATTAATACCAATGTGTGACAGTTTACCACAGATCATACATTTTGAGAGCGAGATAATGGGGAAATTTATATCTTTCATTGAGAAGCAGGAAAAAGAGTCTCTCGAGCCGTTACTAGAGTTAATCACGGACTTTGCACATGATCTAGGCCATCTTTTCGAAATTCACTATCCTAAAGTATTAGAGATGATAATATCTATTGTAGAACGACCGCAAGATGTATCTATTATTGAAATGTGTTTTAAAAGTTTAACTTTTATTTTCAAGTACCTTTCTAAGCTATTAGTTTCTGATTTACGTCCAACTTATGACTTGGTGGCACCTCTTCTTGGAAAGTATCGTCAGCGGCCTCATATCGCTCGTTTTGCTGCAGAATCTTTGAGTTTCCTCGTTAGGAAGGCAGGCACACCAGCACACAGAGAAAAGGCTTTGAAATTATTAGTAGGTCACGCTAAAAGTGATCTAGTACGATTGAAGGATTCAAAAGAATATATGCTTTACTTTCATGGGTTAATGACTTTATTTGCTGAGGCAATAAAAGGGCAGGGAAATAGTCTCCACACATCTGGTCCAACCATTTTTCAATCGATGCTTCAAGCTTTAGATTGTCAAGTTAAAGACTTAGCTCAACACTCTTGTTGGAAAAACGTGATATTCGGAGTTTTAACTAGCATTCTTCATCATACAAATCCTGATTCTTTCGAAAGTATTCTAGACATAGTGATTGAACTAGCTAATCAAATTAAGTGCTGTTCTGATGAAGGGCAAAATATACATAGTATCCATCTGGCTCTAATGTCAAGTCAAATGATTGGAATTTGCTCAGGTGTTCGTAAAGGCTCTCGGTTAAAGAATTGGACAACATCTTTAAAGGCCATGTCGGACATCATGTTTTTTGTATCTAAAAATCACAATATTGTTACAGAAGATAAAAAATGTTACGATATCTGGAATTCCATGATATTAAGTTTATGTATAACTTTACAATATGCGCCAATAGACTCTGTCATTTGCCATGTACCACAATTTATGGATATGATGACCAAAGAGCCACTTCAAAGATACTTTTTGATGTTTTGTTCCTATCTTTCAGGTGCTACACCTGAGAGATTTCAAAGCATTGTAATGCCATATTTTCAAAGGTTAGGCCGGTTAAATAGATGAAATAATTTCTGATAAGTTTTAGGTTCGTTACTGCTCATTGGTCCGATGCCAATAACGAAGATATTTTGTCTTTATTATTACAAAATTTATCGACTTCTGAACTCTTGTTAAACTCTTTGAATAAAGATGGGTTTTTATTGCCTCAGTCTTGGCAAGATGAAATTGCCTGCAAAATTGAGCAACTTGAAATACCCATACCTCATGAACAAGAATCCCTAGACAAATGCGAGCAAAATTCTCAAGACAGACTTCTTCCAAAAATGAAAGCACTACTCAAAGTATTGCAATGCACAGTTATTCAATCCTCTACAAAAGCAAGGATTTCTAAAATCCTTTATCATAAGCTCAAGCTTGCGTTAGATCCAGATTCATCGCTATCATTCGGAGAAGCAGAACTTATCATGGGATGTGGTCTTAGCATATTTCTGAAATTTAGCAATGAAGATGATATATTAAACAGTAATCTAGAGCCCCTGTTACATGCTGCTGCTTCCAAATATATTCGTCTTCCTAGTTTTCTTCTGTCACTCTTAGAATATGAAAGGAAACATAAGGCTGTATGCCGTAAAAAATTAATACAATCACTTGGGAGTACTAAGCTGGAGCTAGAGGACTCTATGATCAAGTCTTTGGTCTGTAATTTATCCACTGGCTCACGCAGTATTAGACTTCTTTCTCTACAGATTCTAGACCAAATATGTAGTAAAGAGAACCACTCAGTTTCAGAGGCTCTTTCTATCATGATCATGATAGAAAATACCCAGGTAGATTTACAAACAGCTCGTTCTGTATCCATGTTAATACGAAAACTGGGGGCACTTTACCCTAGTTTGGATTCAAGATCATGGCTAAAAGATGCGATACCTGCCTTTTGTTTCGGGATGTTAACGGTTAAATTCGCACAAATATGGGAAGATGCGTGTGCAACGTTGAAAATAATTGCTGAAACAAAATCTGGTGAAGAAGTTGTATTTAAAATTATTATATCTTGGCTCAAACAGCCGTCAATAAAAGGAGTTGATGCCGAAAAGTGCGTCGAAATACAAAGGAGTCAAGGCTTAACTGACTTTGAATGCTCAAATTTTATTAAATTGATTGAGTTAGGAAAAGAAATTGAATCTAAGATTATAAATATACAAGAAACCATACAGAAAGAATTCCTTGAATCTCAAAAGTTAATTACGCCTCAACCGCCAACCGCTAGAAGCCAGGCCCTACGCGTGCTAGCTAATACTCCTTTCATTGCAGAGAGATTCTCTCGTCAAATTGTACCAATGTTCCTATCTTGGAGCTGTAAAGTCTCTGATTTTTCAGAACAAATACAGAATAATGAAGAACTGACTTTAAGTGATTGGTCTCGAAATGATCAAAAGTCTTTACTGCGTGTATTCTCAAATTTCTCAAACTCTAAGTCACTTTATAAATCAGACGAGGTTCATGCTGCACTTCTAACGCTTCTTAAGAATGGAGATATTGAAATACAGCAGTCCGCCCTCAAAGCCTTATTTACATGGAAAGATCCTAGTATAAAACCATATGAAGAAAATTTACTTAATCTTCTGGACGAGGCCAGATTTCGAGAAGAACTTGGATATTTTACTAATGGTCAGGCTCTCATCAAAGCCGAGCATAGATCCGTACTCATGCCGGTGCTACTCCGAATCTTGTATGGTCGATCGATGTCTCGAAAGAGCGGTCGGCAAGGCTTGGAAGCTAGAAGGCAAGCTATATTTCGCACCCTATCCACGGAGGATACTGGAGAATTTATTAAAATTTCACTTGGCAGCTTAAGGGATAAACTTTTAATCAAAGAAGGAGAATTTCAAGAAATTGCTCTTGGAAATTCTGAACTGAGTCCTAGAAAGCTAGTTGGGCTTACCCATATGATCGAGGGTCTTTTAAAGGAGCTTGGAACACAGATACAGCCATTTACTGAAATTCTATTAAATGCAGTACTCTATTGTCTCATTTATAGCTCACGTCGATTAAATGATAATCAAAATGAAGATAGCGAAGTAATTAATTCGACGCAAATACCAACATCTCCACTCAAAATCATTCGACAAACTGGTATGAAGTGTCTGATTCTTCTTTTTCGCTCTTCGCCGAAATTTAATTGGACTTTATATAATCAAATTATAAATAATGAAATTCTGTCACCTAGACTTAATAAGTTACCTGATGAGTCGTCCCAAGGTATATCAGTGATTCTGAGACTATTTTCGACATGGTCAAGTGATAAAGATCTTGCACCATTCCTAGGAATTAATAACCTTATTATCCCTAAGATTACAGAATGTCTTCTGCCCAAACATTCCAAGGACGAAGTTAAAATTTTTATTTTAAGCATAATCAAAAATGTTGCTATTTGTGCACATAAAGATTTAGAAATTAGTAATGAAAATAACTCCCCAATCCAGAATCTTCTTAAGTCAAACATGGATATTCTCTTGTCTAGAATTGGCTTGGTTCTGAAAAACCACCAAGACTTGAGCAAAGAACTCCTTGAATCTTGTATTGAAACAGCATCAGAACTAGCTTTTTCTGTAAATACATCTTTGCAAGCCAGAAACTTGGTTGAAATTTCAACTTTACTCCTTGAACAACCTGCTCGTCGTGTTAGCCCCAAAACTAAGGGAAGACTCCTTGTTATGCTAGAGAATTTTATCCCTTTGTATAACTTACATGACGATCCAATCTTAGAAAAAAATGTTTACGTTACTTTATCCTCACTTTTTGGCTACTTCAAAGATAAGGAATCTAGAGAAGCCTTGTCCCGTGTGTTAGTGGTGTATTCTCAAAATGATTCAGTTTACCACGAAATTGCTTCAATATGCATTGATTTAAATTCATTTGTGGAAGGCCGTCTAGATGAACCTGATTATGACAGGCGTTTAAAGGCTTTTAACAAAATAGGAGGAAAACAAAAAATATGCTTTACGGCGTATCAATGGACACCAATATTGTATAATATGTTGTATTACATTAAACATGATGAAGAATTTGGCATACTGTCCTCGAATTCATCGGATGGAATCTGTCAGCTTATTTCAACCGCTGGAAATATAACAGAGCAATCAGAGAAGATCAATTTTGAGCGACTTTTTTCCAAAGTAATTTTACCGGCTTTATTTTCTGGTATTCGAGAAACTTCTGAGATAGTCCGTCGAGAGTACTTAAAGGTTATGGCTCATTTAGTTCGAGTTTTTCCTACTTGGTCTGATGTATCTGATATGCATAGCCTATTAGCTGGAGACAACGAAGTCGAAGCATCATTTTTTAATAATATACTTGCTCCTGGAAAAGGTAGACAATCAAGCGCCTTAGGTCAATTATCCGCTGCCGCTGAAAAAGGAAAATTAAGTAGTAAGAATATAAGTCAATTCTTCATCCCATTAATTGAGCACTTTATATTTACTTCTGGCGAGGTAACTGATACACACAATTTAACCTTTGAAGCTATAACTACACTTGGAGTTCTCTCTGCATCGCTTAAGTGGCCTCAATATAGGGCGACTTTGAAAAGGTTTATCGGATATATTGGGCTGAAACCTGAATCTGAGAAGCAAGTAATTCGACTACTAGGAAAATTTATCGATCCGTTGACTTCTGCCTCGAGCTCATATACTGACGAAAAAATCGATATCGACACTTCTCCAAAACACCGAACCACATTATTGGTAACATTACCAGAGCAACAGAAGCTGACCGAAGACTTGAATTCTTATTTATTGCCACCACTAATGAAGTACCTTCATGATAAAGATGATTCAACAGTTAGTTTGCGAGTCCCTGTCGCAATAATCGTCGTGAAGTTACTAAAGCTTCTACCGCAAGAACAAGTTGATAAGAAATTACCAGCAGTACTAACTGATGTTTGCCATATCTTTCGAAGTAAATCCCAAGAAGCCAGAGATATGGCCCGAGATACACTATTAAATATTTCTATTATTCTAGGGCCACAGTGTTTCAGCTTTATCCTCAAACAGCTTCAAAGTGCTCTTTTTAGAGGCTCTCAACTACACATTCTTTCATACACAATGCATTCCCTACTTGTTGCGACTACACCTATTTGTGCCCCTGGAGATCTTGACTACTGTACTCCAAGGATTATTGCTATCATAATGGATGATGTCTTCGGAGCTACTGGTCAGGAAAAAGATGCTGAAAGTTATATAAGCAAGATGAAAGAAGTCAAGAGTAGTAAAAGTCACGACTCAATGGAATTAATTGCAAAAACAATAACAATACATCATTTAAGGGAACTGGTTCAACCAATTCAGGCCCTCTTGAAAGAGAAGTTAACGATTCGTATCGTTCGAAAGATAGAGGAACTTCTTCACAGAATTAGTAGTGGATTGATGAAGAACTCTGCTGCATCAAGTAGGGATATATTAATTTTTTGCTATCAAATAATTCAGGATGTATATAAAAGTGAGAGCTTAGATGAAAAGCCTAAGGAAGACTTTCGGCTAAAGAAATTTTTTATTCAAAAAGGCGTTCTTAAATCTGGTGATCGGGCTAGTACAACTGTCTATACTTATAAAATGGTATGCTTTGCTTTTGACCTTCTTCGATTGGTTCTTAAAAAATACGAAAGTCTCCGAACCTCTGGAAACCTCACTGATTTTATTCCGATTCTCGGCGACGCGTTGTAAGAGCCGAAGAAGAAATTAAAATTTCAGCTTTCAAATTACTAACAACTATTGTTAAGGTCACTCTCAAAGAAGAATATAATGGTATCAGTCTTTATCGTATAGCGTTAAATGAAGCAGTTAAAATAATATCGCTGAGCTCCTCAACAGTATCAGGAATATCTCAAGCTTCGTTAAAATTCATATCCGCTATTCTTCGTGATCGTAAGGATGTGCCTGTGAAAGACACATCAATTGATAATATTCTCTTAAAAATCAAGGATGATATGACTCAAATTGATCGTCGCAACGTGGTTTTCAACTTTTTACGTTCGGTTTTAGACTCTAAGATTGAAACTGCTATTGTATATGATACACTCGACTTTGTCGGTACAGTGATGATAACAAATGATGACAAAGAAACTAGAAGTCTTTCCAGAGGTGCTTACTTCCAATTTTTGCGTGATTATCCGCAGAAAAAAAGCCGTTGGTCAAAACAACTCTCTTTCATCATTGCAAATCTTAACTACGACCGCGAGGGTGGTCGCCTATCAGTATTAGAAGTCATACATCTTTTGCTCTCAAAGTCTGCCCCCGATTTTGTTCAAGAAGTTGCAGTGACTACTTTTGTTCCACTAGTTTTTGTACTTGCGAATGATGAGAGTGAGAAATGTCGAGTATCAGCTGGAGAACTTCTCAGAACTATATTCGCCAAAGCTGACACTGAGAGAATGCGCACATTTCTCAGTCTTCTTCGATCATGGCTTAAGAAAGATGAAAATACTTCTGTAATCTGTCTTGCCTTTCAAGCTTTTAGTTTTTACTATGAGTCTGAAAATTGCAATGAGAATGATGTTCCTCTGGTTTCTGAAGCAATTTTAAAGACACTTCAGAAAATTGAAAACGATACTTGCAACTGGGAAGAAATATATTTTGCTTTAGAACTGATCTCCACACTTGTGATTAAATTCCCCACCACCATATTGTCTTCGAAGCAAAATTCTCTATGGTCACTACTACCTGAATGTCTTTCTCATCAACATACATGGGTCAAGTATTCAGCTTCAAAGTTATGTAGCATTTATTTTACTGATTTTACTCGTTCAAATATAGAAAATAATCTCAGGGGAATTCCGTTAATAGGCTCGAATGATCTAGTACTAACATCAAGCAATATTTCAACTTTTGTCCAAAAAATATTTAAAATACTCGAAGTCAACGTGCTGACTCAACCACTTGCAGATGAGGCAATTAAGAATTTGATTTTCTTAGCTACTGTTGCTAACTCAAATGATGATACTTCCACTGGAGAGGAGAATTTATGTATCAATGATGCTCCTGTATTAAAGTATTTCTTTGGACACATAAGTAACATCCTTCGTCGCGAGACAGTTCCTCCTCGATTCGCAGCTCTGATTCCTAAAATAAGCTCCATGGAACTTTTGAAACATTTGACGACTACACTCTCAGAAAACACAATCACGATGTATTTATCGAGTATTCTCATGCCCTTATCCAATATCACAGACCCAAATATATCAGTACCGTACTCTACGGATCAAGCATTTAGAGATGGATATGAAAATCTGAAAACAAACTGTGAAAACATAATGGAAAATTTGAGGAGAAAAGTCGGGACTCAAGTCTACAGCAAAACACTTTTAAAAGTGAGAGAAGATGTAAAAGGAAAAAGAATGGTGAGAAGTTTCAAGAGGAGAGTAGAAGCCGTAAACATGCCTGAAAGACATGGTGATGTTAAGAGGAAAAAGCTCGAGAGAAAGAAAATACGAAGAAAAGAAAAGAGTGCCGAGCATAAAAGAAGGAGAAACGAATTTTGAATTGTCTCATGAAGTGTTGTGACTTCGGGTAATTTCTTTTTATTTTATATTATTATTTATTTTTGACGAAATTTCCAACGCCTCGATCGTTATTCGTATCTATGAATATTTGAGGCTCTCTCAAATGGCATTGATAGTTATCAGGGGAAAAACTATGTATATTCCGGTCTATCCAAAATGGTCAAAAGTGTTACCATAAAAAACCACTCTAGGTAAGTTCACTATCGTGCTCAACGTCTGGTTAGGATATGCAACCCCTACTTGCCTCATTAATAATTAAAATAACCTGTATCTCTGATATTTAGTGTCCTCTACAGGGAACTAGTGACGGATTGTTTAAATTTTGTAGCTGCTGGCAAATTCTTTATTCATTTATGCCTCTTCTGTGATGGTTGTATTAAGTACTGTTATCGTGGATAAGTTTATTCCGGAAGCAATTCCATCTTATTTCTAGAAGATATCTTACAGCTGTATTTACATATTCGAGTACAGTTATCCACTCCAGTTAGTCAGTTTTAGTTTCCCAATCGGATTTCAAGCTAGAATCGACTGTAATACGGGTTTTGGGATGATTCATAAGTTTCATACATTTTATAAATATCATCTAATCAATGATTCCGTTCAGATGCCGTTTTAGCAACGCGTTGAACTATGTCTGTATTTCGTCTAGATTCGCCTCTTTGGCTCGGCTGTGCCCTAATTGAAGTGAATAGAATCCTTTGGAATATCTGGCATTTTAGGAATTAATGGATCGACTTGTAGCTTATAGAATATGTGCAATATTACTAGTTGGATTTTTGAAGGAATTCTACCTCAGTGCATCGTATGCGAATTTGTCGGCCATTTGTATCAATGGAGTAAGTGTAGCAGGAAGTCCAGCAATAGTAAGTCGTGTAGCCTATGGATAACATTCTTGTATTCTCTTCTATACATGAAAAATTTTGAGCCATTTCATGGGATTGGGTCCATGTAAGCCCGCTTCAATTGTAAGAATAGCCCTCTTCGATTTTAACAAGCGTAAGAGGGTTTTAAAGAAACACGACTAAAGTTTTGTACGGTTTTTTGTTGGTGAAGTACTAATTTTATACAAGTTCTCCAATACTACCAAATTCAAGTTATCAATATCATTTGGATCATAGTATTATTTTCTACAATAGCGTCTGCTTTAGCTAGAATGCTCCATGGAAACAGACGAGAAGTTTGATACTATCAAATGACTTCATGCGTTTAAATAACAGACAAAATAACTCGTTATACTTCTCCGGGGTATTTTTTAGGGTTGGAAAGTTGATTGATAGGACTGTCTCTATTTTTCGGTCCGTTTATTAGAACTTCCATCGGCCCATATTTCGAAGGCACCGTTTTCGCTTAATGTTCCTTTTTTAACATAATGACCTTGTTCTTTCATTAAATCTTCAACGGTTACTCTTTTATCTCCAAATAGCTATTGAATATTAGAGCGGGCTCAATTTAAGGAATGCCCCTGAGTTAGTTACCTTTAAATGATCACTAATGATATGCCTATTCTTGCAACTAGGACAGGCAACAAGAACAGAGCCAAAGTGATAGCCTTGCTTTGATATTCGGTGAGTTGAACGAGCTCCACATGGTTTACAGGTAAAAGTCAGCTCGTATTCAGCTCTAGGTTGTTCTAACGATTCGTTGCAAGTATTTTTTGATAAAGGAAGATTATTAGAATCTGCATGAAATGGCTGCTCGTTCTTTGAATTATATCTACAAATGGTGTGAAATTGTGATTTGGAATTAGAGAGAACCGAAGTTTGGGAGAAACAAAAGTGACGAGCAATAATTTTCGAGCTAGTCTGCAATTGAATATTAGAAAATTGTTTAACCCTTCTTACAATACAATTTGGTCGAGTCGATGGTATCATAATTTGAGCTCAAAATGTTTTGATATGAAGCCGACAAGCTTTTCACTAACCGAATAATGAAGACTCAAAATGTATTAGTCAGCAAATTATGAGGCACACCCCAAGCGCAGTCCCTAGTCAAGTATATGCTATCAGGAAATCGGTGGGTCCGTTAGCGCGGGTTGTGGTTGGCTGCGGGCGAGTTTAAGCGAGGATTTCTTGCGCGAGATTGGCTCAAAACGGCGCTAAATGAGAGCAATAAGCGAGTACCCCATCAAACGTTTTGGGACCGCGCGACACAGAACATTTGAGGATGGGCGATAAAATCGGTAAATTTGGCATTGTTGGAAAGATAACTCCAGGCGCTATCTTCAGTGCAAATTTGGGACATTTTGAGCCATTTTCGAAGGGCGTCTATTATTTCATTGGCTCAGAGAGGACAGGCATTATCGCGCTAGCGGGCAAGGCAGAGGTGCCATTCGTCACTTTTTTTGG